>CANYCX011154611.1:0-21276 GCA_948193385.1 Breynia disticha f. nivosa | reverse complement strand
TGTTGCAAGACTTGATGCAACCGAATAAAGGATACATTAGTCCTTTCCATTTTATGCTTTTCATTTTGTCGTTTAGCGTAACAAACCTTTATGCTACGTTGTTTTGGTTTTGTAACAGACTACATATAGGCGTGTGTGCTTTTGCTGCCAATATAAGATGAGTGAATGAGAGCATAATTTTAAGCTCTCCTCTCCACAAACTCTACTCTTATTTTTCTTCTTCCTACAAGTAAAAGAAAATAGAAGAATAAGAATGGATCTTCTCCGCACGACTTACCGTCTATCCGTTATCAAAACAATGTTGTTGTCGTCCATATGTTATATCATCGTCTATATGTTATGACACAATTTCCTTATTAATAATGTTGCGATTTCAACATATTGCGGTTCATAAAACGACCAATTTATTTGTAGACGACTATCTATCGACTACAAGCAAACGACATTCGTAATTCACTTCTCACTGCTATATGGTCTCACCTCTCACGTCAATGACGTTTGACCATTCATTTGTGAATTGTAATTTTATCGGGAAATGTGTTGTCATGTTATAATCTTGTTGTAACTGCTGATCAGAATTCAGAAGCAGAAAGAGTTCATGTAACAGCTGGTGGAGAGAGTATGTAGTTTCCAAACTAAGTTGAAAGGGTTTGAATGAGTTGAGATAGATTCACAATATCTGGCTGCCTTCTTCTCAAAACAGAAACCATAAACTCCAAATCTACGCAGACTAAGACAACAACGTAAAAGCAATACTTCACGTGTAGACTGATCTTTAATTTGTAGCTGACAACTCAGTAACCTTAATTTTGCGTTTGCATACTTAAAAGTCTAGAAATGTGGGATTGTAGAATGGGGGATTAGAATAAGAATGAAGTAGCTGAGATTGGTATATCAAGGAGGAAATTTCATATAAATGTCTTCTGTGAAGTTATGATCAGAGGCTTTGTTAATACCAATTTAGCATAAAATCCAATGGCAACAAGAATCAGAATTAAAATAGTTTGCTATTTAGCAATTGGAAAAACTCTCATGATAATCAACTCCTTCAACTTGTGTAAAACCAAGACGAGATTTATGTTTACTAATATAATGTAAAATCCCAGAAAAATTTTTATATTAAAATAAAGTCAAATAAATGTGAAAATATTAATATATAAAGATATACAAAAAGTTGACGTAAGGTTGACACAAAATAAATAAAGAAAAATAAAAAAAATTCTGATTTTAGAAAGTACGCGCAGTGGCACAAAAGAACGCGGTGTCGGCACGACCACGCGTACTATGAGATGCAGTGTGGAGCCGAGAACGCGTAGTACATGATCGACCACACGTACTTCACCGTCACCCCGCGTAGTGTGTTGTCGGCCTGAAAAAAATATAAGGTTTCGAGCGATGAAGCGGTGAATTTCACTTTAACTTTCCAAAACAAAATTCCTGCAGAGCAAACTTCAGAACAGCTGAGGAGAAAGGGGAAACTGAGCTAGGAGGTCATTTTAAGTTGATTTCTTTCAAGAATTCAAGCTTAGGTAAGATGGAAGTTAGTTTGTATGGTTTATAGTTGGTTGATATTAAGTTGATGGATTAGTTTTGCTGAGTTAAATGGATGGAAATAATTGTTGTTTAATTGCTGGAATGATTGATATTAATGTTGAGAAGGTTGGAAATGAACTAGAGATTTGTTAGGATGAGTTTGTGTGAGAAATTGAAGAAAAGAAGGGCATAAGCCAAAGGTTTATATTAAGTTGACAATTGATTGACATTGACCTGAAATATGTCTTTATTGATAAGAAATGTTGTTGGAATTGATGTAAATAAATGTAAGAAGTTGAATTAATCATTGTGAATGAATTATAGATGGAAATTGAGGAAGGATGGATTTAAAAAGGAATTATTAGAAAAGTTAACATATGGTTGACTTATAGTTTCCAAATAATGTTTTGAAGATTCTAAAGTTAGAATCAATACTTGAATTAGTTAGTAATATATCGTATATGATTATTTACGTACAGGAGGATCTGTACGACGAGAAATATGATTTTGAGGAGTAACGTTCTTATCGAGTTTTGCACGTATATCGACGTAAGTGTTTTACGCTTACAAGTAAGTGTTCTTACACTTACTAAATTGGTTCGTAAATTATTTGAAATTACGTTGATTAATCAAAATTGAAGATAGGTGCCTATAATGGAATGTTGAGTTTGTTAGATAAATCATAGTGAATATGATTGATACGAAATGGAATTGAACGAATTGAGGAATATATGTCTTAATTGACATATAGTTTATTGAGTGTTGAATGATACTTTGTTATGATTGATTCTTGGTAGATTGATACCAAGTTTCTGTATTTGATAATAAGCTTGTAAATCTTATTATGTATGATACGCATTTTGGTATGTTATGTTTTTTGGAACATTAATACGAATGGTATATGTGATTGTTTGACATGTTGTTATACTTGCCTTGTTGTTCATTTTTATGAACTATGCTTGATTGGATTCGTATGCTCTTATGTTATATTAACTTTGAGTTAATATGTGAATTGATTAGCATGCTCTTTTATACATGATATCTTGATTGATATTTATACGAATATGAGATTGATGTTTTTATAAAGCTTAGTTGTTTTCTTTTATATATGATATGTTCTTGGAACATTATGATGTTTTGATTATGTGTTTATTGGCATGTTTATTAAACTTGCCTGATTGCTTCTATAAACTCTATTTGATTGATTGAGTTTGGTATGCTATGTTTAATATATTGACATTTGGTTGATATATGAGTGATTTACATGCTCCAGATGTTTGATTGATTTCCGAAATGAGATGTTGATATGAGAAAGCATTTTGATTGCTTTATTGAGCATGTTGAGCATACATGATATGAGATATGAATGCATTGATCATTCATTGTGTTGCATTTATTGTGTGACACGGATATGAGATACAGGTTGGGCCTAATGATTCCGGGCGAGAGCTCGATGCCAGTCTGGGACCGATGATTCTGAAAGAGATCTCGATGTCGTACTGGGTACGATGCCGGTCTGGGACCGAGAGAAAAATGATATAAAAAGAAAAGAAAAGAAAAAGAAAGACCCCAGGGCAGACATTCGCATGTGATTGCATAGCATTCATATGCACATATTTGATTCGCATTCATAATTAGCTTGATTGCTTGTATTATATGAATGCTGATTATATCTTATAGATTATTTGAAATTAAGATTGACGATTGATATGTTGAGTATGTATATACCTTAGTATGATTATGACTCTTATGTGTATCTACTTGTTTATCTGATTGTACATATTGTACAAATAATATTCTGGAAATGTATGTGAAACAGAGTTGTAAATGGAAAGTTGGTAACTCACTACGTCCTTGTACTGACCAGCACGACATCGTGTTGGATATCGACTTTGAATATAAATGAACTTGAAGTTCAATATAGTAATTGACTATTGGGGATGAATGTATGAACACGTCCTTGTATTCATCAGCACGACTGTGCTAACTGAACCCCTGCATTTCATTTAAACTTAAATTGGGTTTACACTTACTGAGTATATCTTTATACTCACTCCTTTTGTTTGTTTTAAATGATTGTGTAGGTATAACAGGATTTGCCGCGAGGAGAAATCGAGCACGTATTTCACAAACATGGATTGTTCTGAAAAGATGTTTAAAAGAATTGTCTTTATTTTTACATTTCATATTTATTGTATAATAACTCTTTTCTATATCTATGTTTGTATCGCAATTGTTTGAAAGGTTTGGAAAAAAAAATGTTTCTTTATTTTCGAGATTTGAAATTGAAATCAGGGTTGGTTTTGAATATTTGAAAAATATTGGTTTTAATTTTGAATCTCACACGTAACCATTATACTTTCATGCACTCAGCCTCAACCTACAATGTTAGGCTCCATTTGTTTAAAGAATTTCATTTTCCAAGATAAGATTTTCCTATATTTTTAAGTTTATTTTGATAAAAAATAAGTTAACAGAAAATTAATTTCTAGTCAAAAGAAAAATCAAAATCACTTTAAGTTGTTTTCAAAGAAAATATTCTTCCAAATTAAACACGAAATTACATTTTTCAAGTTTATAATCATCATGACATTCTCACCCGTAAAAATATTTCTCTTTTTCTATCAAAACAAACAAAAAAAATCATTCTTCATATAATTGTCAAACAAGAGAAAATAACATTCAAGAAAATGAAATTCAAAAATTGATTTTTCATGGATGAAATTTTCCCAAAAAATTCATTTTCGTAAAAAAAACAGAGCCTTTGTATGGGGAGCTAGAACTAGTGTCCAGGTGTTATTAGTCTCTAAGGTCTCAAGTTTTCTACTCATACTAAATTTAAACTCGCGAGAGTATAATTAGATGGAGCCTGGAGCTGTGTCACGGATTCAAGGAAATTCACATGATCCGCAGTGGGAATCATTGCAGAACTAGGATCAAAAGAAGGTAGAGAGTATTGACCCTTAGCACGAAAAATTAACAAGGAACAGAAGGACGAAAAATGCGTCACCAGGAAGGTAGTGCCTTGACGGATCGGGAACAACGACTTGTAGGAAAAACAGGTTGAGAAGAAGATTGGGAAACAGTACCAGACATGGGAGAAGTAGTAGAGGAAGCAGTGTCACGCTCTCTCACAAATTCATGGTCTGCAGAGGATGTCATAGCCTCAGATAAAATCAATAGCACGCACATAAACCAATCCAGCTGTATTACAACAGATTACAACAATAAGTCCCACAAATTATCCTTTACATGTTGCCCCAAAACCATAATACTACAATTGCTGATAGATATATTATATATTCTGATTTCAGTGATTGATCCAATTATATTATAGTTTAACAACATCGTAAGTTGTACAAGATTCTACCAAAACAAACATTACAGTTCAGATAGAATTACAGTTTCATTACACACTCGTAAAGCTGAAAAAAAAAACAAAACAGAAGACCTTAATTAACATAAGAAGGACAAAAACGGAAATGAAAAGATCAAGCAGAGACCTTAAGGGGATCAGAGGAAGTAGGAATAGAAGAATCAGGATTAGAGAGCACTAAGGGTCTATCTTTAGCTTCCTCATCGTCATCAAGGTCAGTAGTGTTAAGGTTGATGCAAGAACATCTTTCAAGCGATGCGAAAAAGGCAGTTGCCACGTTGCTTCCGACCCAATTAGCCATACGATCTAGCTTGTCGCAAGACATGAAGTTGCATTTGTTGTTGTTGGCATCCATGTTTTTGATTTTGCCTCGAGAGATTTAATCTTTTATTTTGCCTGCTTTTGTTGGACCACCTCTTGGTATATGCCTACAGCCTGCCTTATGGTAATGGCATCGGCGGAGATGCTTATGGGAATCATTTGTTTTCTTAATATCTTATCAGATTACGTGGCGGAAAGGCCGCAACTTTGACCAACGGTTGTGACTTTGCGGTTAGCTGGTCATAAATAACTACCATTAGTACTCATTTAGTCTAAGTATCCCTCTCTCATCCCACGGTACAGAACGGGGTTCGATTCCCAAGATTGTCATATTTCAGACCTCCGCTGAACTGACTACGAAATGCACATTATGACCAATTTGTTCTGAAACCAAATAGCTATAGGAGATTATTTACATCAGCTTTCCAATCGGAATTTCACTAAACTGTTTGTAAAGAAGGATTTTTTTTATTGTTGATGGAATCATAATAGAATATGAAGGTCGCAGTTGTTGCTGTACCGAAAACGAGAAATTCAGATGTTAAGGCGAAGGGTGCTAATCATCACTTACAGGGACAGTGCTCTGGTTGGTGATCTCAAAATGACGTTGAGCGAGCAAGCCTTGGCTTAAACATCTTCTTGTCTTCTTCGAGCGAGATTATCAGGAGATTTGCAGGGTTTTCAACAATCAGTTTGGCCACCAAATAGCCAGAAATGCTCCATGTCTGATACTTTCTGGCTTGCTTCCCAACGTAACGACCAGATTTGCCATCATAGTACTCGGGCCAACCATCCTTCGACAGACGCTGCTCCACCAGTTCTATTGCTCTTTTCGCCATTTGACGTCTACCAATCTTCATGCAAGCTGCTGCAAGTAACCACAGAAGGACTGCAAAAAGCAAGTACAAAAAGGAGTCCAGCATAATGTCAAAGCAATAATTTATATTTGAGAATTGAGCTAAAAACAGTGGAAGTAGTTTGGTTTTGGAACTCACCAGGCCATGAACCTCCGTTGTGATAGCTCCATCTTGTGTTTTTAGGATCAAAACCAGTGACTGTCCTCCATTCATGTCCCTCCAGCGCTGGATAAATGATCTTCAGAGGCATTTCTCCAATCAAGTCCTCCCACCGCTCCTCAACCAGATCCATAATTGCAGTTGCCTGGTCAGTTGTCACTAGAGAACTCAAAATGGCAATGCAGTTTCCAACCAAAAACCAGCGGAAATCCATACGAGCTGGGCTGACATTGCCAATTAGATAGCCTCCACGCAAAGGCATGAAGTCAAAAACCCAGTCAGGTATAGACTCCGGGATCACATTGAATTTGTTCACGGCAGTGTGGGAGTACTCTTCAGTTTTGTAGCGGTAGATGTTATTTAGCTGAGTGAAGTCCAACCAATAGTATTTCCGGATGTGATAGTTGAGGGCTGTTATCCTCTTGTCAATTCGTTCAATCAGTTCCTTTCCTCCATGCTCTGGTTTTAGTAGCTGCCTCGCACACCTCAGAGCAAGATAGAAGAGTGACTGAATCTCTATTGGATAGCCGTATATCCCCTGTTCAAACACAGCAAATCAAAGGCAGAATCACTATTAATATCTTATCAAAGCTTCGAAAGGATTAGTTTTTGGAGAAAATATTTGTTCATTAAAAATAAATTTATAAATTTTATTATTAAAAATTTTATTTTTCATGTTAGGTAATCACATAAAAATTTAAAATTCATGTAAATAAAAAATTTGCACACATTAAAAATATATTACTGCAAAATAAAAATTCTAAAACAAAACATAAAATAATTACAAAATATATAATATTAAACATTATATATAAGAGAGTGAAAAGATAAATATATAGATAAATTATTTTTTAATTAATCAAAAATTATTTTTCGTTAATTATTTTCCTTTATTCAAAGAAATAATGGAATTGTTCATCACGGAGCCTAAGAGATAAAAAAAAAAGCAGAGTTCTATCTAGTCCTGTTGTATTGCATTCTCTCTTTAGAAATTTACAAGATTAGCAGAACACGCAACAAACTGAAATATGTGTGAAGTTGAGATATTGCAGCCGATTTATGTCAAAATAAAGAAAGCAAAAAAGAATCAAGTTTTCCAATTTGACATGCCATGCTTAACCGAGGGTAAGACTAACAGATTGACACGACGTAGATTGTAGAGCAAGAGAAACCAGATAGTTCAAAATGGTGCAAACCATGACTGGGACTATATTTCCATGAATTCTTACTAGTGATACTATTTCTAAATGTAGGTGAATAGGTGATCAGTAATCGGCATGAATTGTTTACTAGTTTTGAAAGTTAAGTTTAGCAAATTACTGATTAGAATCAATTCAAAAGATTATGTGCCTGAATCATTATTCAAATAGAAGACTGAGAGAGGGGAACCGGATAAACACACCATTCTCCTGTCAATCATGCTACATCCATCTGCACATAAGAGAGTGGGAAAAGTATCAAACCCATCGGACAAACAAAGGTTGAGTATCAACTTCATCCCTCTCTGCACCTCAGGGAGTTCAGACAGTGAATAATCACGTGTTTGCTTAGTGTAGGACCTAAGCAATATAATCCACCAGAAACCTGAATCAACCGGCGCCACTCTTCCAATTGCACTTCCACCAAAATCAGCAACCATGGTTTCCTTTTGCCTATGCAAGTCGTAGAGAACCTTAAAACTTGCGGGCATAACACCTTCTCCAAGAGTAAAGTTATCAATCCTCTTCTCCCACCCTTGTAGGTGAAGCGTTTTCAACAAAAAATTCTTCACTATTTCAGGTTCCGGATCCTCTTTCATTAGAAATGCCAAGCCAGTGGGAACAAAATCTCTCACAAAAACCTGCAAGCAAAACAAGCAAATAGCCAATCAACTTTAGTTTACACCTTAAACTCTCTTTAATTAACTAAAAATGCTTCGATTCCCAATAATTGATATTAACACAATTTATTAAAAATAGTAAGCGACGCGCTAGAGTTGAGTCCAGTAACAACAAACATTTATTGCACTTCACTAAATACTTCAATCGTAATATATCAAATTATGTAATATATTAAATTACAAGAAACAAACATTAATATTTTTAAGAATTCAGCCAGAAGAAAAAAGTAGAAATAGACGAAACCTGATTGTAATTCAAAGTGTCAGCGCAAACATCCATAGCAGCGAGAGTCCCAACAGGTTTCCCTTTAAAGTAAACAAAAGACTTCCTCAATCTCTCCCACGCTTCCTCCACCATCGTTAGTCCACTCTCCGCATTCGATTTCAGTCCTGCTGATATATTCATATTCATTACATCCATACTCCCACACGTCTTCAATGTCCATGCTTTTCCTTCACTGTCCCTTACATTCTCCCTTTCACTCTTTAACGCCGTTTCTTCTTCCTTTATCTCCTCTGAAACCATTGATTTTTTCTCCATTATATTTGACCAAATCAAGAATATGTCATCCGAAGGTAAACACATTTTCTCAGCTCTACCATTTGGAGTTTCTGAATGTGACGGTTCGGCTTGTGGAGGCGAGTTTGACTCGGTGAGAGAGTCCGAAGCGGCGTCGTTTGTTTCTGTATTGAGCGCACAATCAACCGTCGAAGATTCGTCAAGTGAAACGTAATCAATGCCTTCGGTGTTATCAAGTTCTTTATCCGGCGTGGATTTTTTATCAGATTCCGGTGGATCTGCCTTGTGCGTGAGATCTTCGAGAGTTTCCGAAGGCATTTTCTGGTGAAGTAAAACACGAAGAAAACAAACTATCAGTTATAAATACATATAGAGCGAGAGAGAGAGAGAACGAGCAAGAGAGAATGCTTACGTGAGAGAATGTTTATGTGAGAGAATTAGAGAAATGCAGGTATGGTGATTTGAGGTGGAGAAGGAAGTGTGTTGTTTGTGTTTGTTTTGGCGGTTATTATTGGGAATTCAAGAAGTATGCGTTTTATAGTTTGTTGATTTGACATATTTACAGGTTTGGCCATCGTTGTTAAGGGGTGTTAGTTGAAGAGAGTAGGGGTATATTGGGGATTTAACTTTTGGGACGGGAAGGTTGAATCCAATGTGTACTTGACACGTGGCATGGTGAGGTTGCACTGGCAAGCCAGTTAGAATAGGCAGTTTAGAACCATGAGGAGTAGCCCAGTTTCAAGGGCACCTTTGGGGAATGGTTCTTAGGCTATTCACCTGGGTTCGATTTTTACCAAGTGTAAAATCCCCCTGGGCCAGCTCTATATAGGGGGAGGATCCCTCCCTCCCCCGCTGCCTCCCGGAGCGAGCCCGGATTAGTCCCGGCCAATGTGTCGGGGAAACCAGGTGGTTCAGACCAAAAAAAGAATAGGCAGTTTAGACGAAAGGTTCGTTCATTGTTTATGCCGAATTTCTAACCTAATCATCTTTCACTTACGCATAATCATCTTCATATAATTTGCGTCGTAATTGAATCGCGACAGTAAGCATAGCCACATAGCCTCCTTTTATCAGAGGAAATTAGGCATAATTTCCTAATTATTCAATTTTTGGTATTGTTACTACCAAATTGACATGTGTCTTGATAAAGTTCAGTTCGAAGAAGAGGTAGTGAAAAACATTTCATGTTGGGGATTAAAGTGTAGTTTTTAGTTCGTGTTTAAAGACAAAAAAGAATCAAATATTATAACAGTCGGGGATTAAAGTGGAGTTTTTAGTTCGTGTTTAAAAACAAAAAAGAATCAAATATTAATTGTTATAGGAAAATTAGACAAAGTCCGAGGAAAAAATCAAATGAGGAATAACATAGCAGAATTCAAAAGGAGACGTGAAAACAAAAGAAGTAATGATTTGGAAACTTTGTTAGAAAAATTAATGCAAATGAAATACATTTAATGTGAGTGACAACTCTTTTGAATAACAAGTTCGAATGGAACAATAAAAATACGAATAAACTTCAAGCATTTTGAATACTATGTCTGAAAATTTGAGTTCGAAGTATTCAAAGTTCGAATAGCAAATGTAACAACTGTCAAATGTTCGTGCAACATAGAAAACTGCTAAATTTGAACGAAGAAACAACCTGCATTTATTCCTTGATTGAGCATTATAAATAGAAAGGTTGGTGCCAAAAAATACAAGCGATCAAACACTCTGCTTTTGTTAATTTTACTTGTTGTTTTTAGTCTTAAGTTTCAAACACTTAGTTTTTAGTTATTTATTTCCAAATAGTTGTAATCATAGTCTTTTATTCCTGAGTAATATAGTTTTATTTGATTTTTCGGTATTTGCCTTCAATCTTCCATTAAATTATTCTCATTCTCCAATTATATTTGGTTCGATACTTGGTGCGTTAGCTTCATTTTGTAGTATAGTTAATTTGATATTAGTTGTTTAACGAAAATCCTGAATCAACGGGCAATTCTAAACTTGCCAAAAGAATCAAATTTCATCGTTACCAAACGTCTCGAGCATGATACATGTCAACAAACGAAAAGAGGTGCAACGGATATCAACAAAAAATAAATTGAAGAAAAATAATTTAAAAGTTAACAATAATAATAATAATTTTAAATCTATTTTTTTAAAAAAATTGTCATATAAAATATAGAATTACCTAATCTATATGGAAGAATATTAAAAAAAATTATATTTTTTCAAACAAACAGATCTATAATATATAATTAAGAGTATAAATTCGATATTCTATAGCATTGATTGTAAATATACTCATACAAATGAAGTTTTAACTTAATTTTTTTTTTCTTGGATGAGTTATGAATTCTTTAGCAGTGATTAACTAAAGTAACAAATTGATCTTAGGTGTATGGAGTCTAGAATTGTCGAGAGTAAAAATAATTTTTAAACAAAAATTAATGTGCGTAAAAATAAAAAATATTATCTATATATTATTATGATAATGTATTTAACATATTGTTTAGTAATTTAGAAGTTAACTTATTACTATTTTCTAGTATTGAACAGTAGTCTCCTTATACGATGAAATATTTCTAAAGACATACTCTTGTTTGAAATTCTTTGGAAATACATTTATACAGGCACACAGTTGCTACACAGTTGGGATCGAATCCCGCATTATCAATGTGCTGGCTAACCCCTGCTGCAGAGCTACGATCGAATCTCGCACCATCAATGTGTTGATTAACCACTTTTACCCGTTAAAACCGAGGTAAGACAAATTTAGTCAATAAATAACAACAGTATATACTAATGATCCGATCATTACAAATTGTTTCTACATTTGACTGTCTTCGACACATTTATTACTGCAGCATTTAACAACGTAGCTACCAGCTGCAGTAATTTTCTCCCCATAAACTTGCAGAATGACATATAAGTTACAGCAATACACAGTGCAGAAAAACAGTACTAGGAGAAGAAGCAGGTCATGAGAAATGATGCATTTTGGTTGTCGTTTTCGTTGAAAGAGAAACATCATCATCGAGCTGTGATACTCCGTTTCGTATGGGACCAGGCCGAGTTTACTGTTGCCAAAGAAGGCTCAAGTCACATATAACCATCTTTCTTTAGCTTTCTACTCCTCCATGGAACTACTTGCTTTAATCCCTCATAAATGGTAGCCTGTCAGTAAGTCAAGACAGCGTTCTAATGAGTAATGGTAGTTTGAATCTACTCAAATGAATAACAAGCTCACATTGTTTGTTCATGAGACTAGAATTAGTCCATTGCTATTCATAGTGTATCCAATTGTATTACTTCTTTTCAATTCTACCCATGAGCTGCTGCTTGCTGCAGAATTTACTCATCACATGCATTCTGTCTGTGCTAGTCCCACAAAATTTATTGAATCATAATGTATCCCAAACCCTTTTTGCTATCCAATCAGCCGATCTTTCTTAGATAACCACTGGAAGGGTAGGCATTCTTTTACTCCTTGAAGGTTTGTCAAAAATGCACACACTGAACCAGAAACAGAATTTTGCTTTTGTTTTCTAACTCATTAAGTTGGAATTCAGCTTTTTAATCGTAACCGATTAAATGATGCCAATGAACATGCAAACTAAAGAATCTTGTAACAAGTGAATATATATAAAGCCTTACAAAAAAAGTTGAAAGCCAATATGTTTATGAGAACTCACCCAGAAATGAGGCCTGGAATGATGAGACAGGCTCGAAAAACTTCCTGTCCTGGAAATTCCGGAGCACTTGGTGGCTTTTCTGCTACCATCTTCCTCATCAATGCTGCTTACTTCGCCCTCGCCATCATTAAAAGAAGGAAACACGTAACTCCCTCCTCCAACTTCCCTTTTGCCCTTATATCCCTTCCTTCCCGACCATCTCCAAGAACCTAAAAACGCCTTCTCTTTAGTCAGCCCTTTTTTTCCAAGAACAATACCACCAAGCTGACCAATTTCAGGAGTATAACACTTACGAAACGAACCATACCACTCCTTCCTTATAATTCTAAACGAAGACGACTCGAACTTCGACTTGTGCAGAAAAGGACCTTCCAACACTGTTGTGGGTGAGGGAAGTTTGTAAATGCTGGAATCTATGAGCAGTCTAGGAGGTAACTCAAGACTCTTAGGTGATAATTCAACCGAGTTTAATAGTTCAGTGCAAAGCCTTGGCTTGCCTGGAAGTTCTTCCCAGCGAAATGGGACTGATGCAGTGGTTTGAAGTGGTGGTGTGAGTGTTCCTGATCTTTCCGGCGACTGAACATATGCATTTGTGTAAGGCTTTGAGAGGAGTGGAAGTCTGGGTGTTGAGTTTGGTTCTGTTTCTGCCACTGATCCCATTTCTCATATAGAAAAACAGACACAGGACTTTCAATGGTGCCAATTTTTCAGCATTTAAGAAGATGATGATGCGAGTTTGAAGTGGTAATATTATGTAAGAAATTGTCTGTTAGTTCAAGTGACATGACTTTTTGTAAGGGGGTAGGGAGAGAGGAAAAGTCCACACCTCTATATTTATGGAAAAAAATAGCTTACACATGCAAATTGGTTCTGCGGTTCATAATTCCATGATTAATGAAAATGGAATTGGATCTAATCGGTTCAGAGTAGTTCAGTGTTAATTTTAGTTTTGAATCGACAATTTCGATTTTAATGGTTTTGTATCCGATGCAACGATTCAGGTTCGTTTTTTCATTAAAAATAATAAATCAAACTACCAGCTTAAAATTGTGAAACTTTGGTCCATCATGAAACCGGAATCAAATTCAGAACTGACCATGCGGTTTTGTTCCACGTGATCAGAAACTTACTGGAAAACTAGAGTAGATAGATATTAATTTTCTTTCAGATTTTGTAGCGGCATATCGAATTCTTACGAATACCGTCGGAAAATGTGGATTCACTTTATTTTGAAAACAATGCTAGCAACTTGGCTCAAATTGTTTTGAAGAAAATATTATGATTCAATTTTAGCATGGTAAAAGAAATAATGAATAATATCTCAATCCACTAAACATCAATTATGGTTAACAACATGGTTTATGAATATGGTTGAATATAACCTTGAGGGCATTCTTTATTATGTAATGCTGATTAAATAAAACCATGCTCTTATATTTTAAATTAAATGAATTAAAAATAAAGAAAGTAAAAGTAGGACTTGTTTTCATGCTCTTTATTTGGTTGAATAAGAAGAGTCTGATTTCAAGACCTTAGCTTTAATAAAGTTTTGTTGATTTCAAAATAAAGAAAATGTAAAGAGGCAATTAAGTTCAAATATTTGGACCAATAATAACTTTTTTCAGGAATGAGGGACCTGAAAATTTTGGGTCTATATAGCATTGGATGCTACGATCAGACTTTCTTGGACATTTCTTAATCAATCAAATCGAGCCTGGTGGTAATGATAAATGTGGGATCTGCTCCCTCAACCAAATTATTGTCACTTTGTCCCCTAAAATATTGAAATGGTCATTATATTATATTTGTTGTCTTTGTTAACAAAGACATGCTTGTAATGGTGGAGCAAGAGCCGCTGACACGATGTTATGTAATTTCATCTTGTCATATAACTTTTGTTTTCCATTATGGTTGTTATTGTAACCTAATCCAAAGACGAATCAAAGAGGAGTGAGGGAGGACATGATTTACTCTAGGGTTCAAA
The DNA here is from genome assembly GCA_948193385.1 of Breynia disticha f. nivosa. Taxonomy (NCBI): domain Eukaryota; kingdom Viridiplantae; phylum Streptophyta; class Magnoliopsida; order Malpighiales; family Phyllanthaceae; genus Breynia; species Breynia disticha. The sequence goes on along the minus strand of CANYCX011154611.1, from coordinate 6,967 downwards.
AATCGAATTCCGTCAAAGTATAAGGGCACTAGAAGGGAAAAGGGCATAACAAATTGGTTCAGGCATGACAATTACTGTACATGCAAGGAACTCCCATGTCATGGTTCCATCACTTTCTGTGGCAGTGGCAATGTCTTTATGGGTTTAGTGCATGACAAGGGATCTCATTCACTACATATAATTGCATTTTATGGGAATTCTTAAGTAGCAAAGTACAACTGGTTTATTCTTCAGATTCTTAATTGGATTTATCTACTTTAGGGACCTCTGAAACTTATTGGAAAACAATGTTTCAAAAGGTGTACAAATTTGACATTTAATTTGTTTCCAATGCAAAAGTTATGAAATGTAGCAAAGTTAGTTGATGAAAATAAGACAAGAACAAAGAGAGAAAGGATTGTGAAACACAGCTGGCTTCGGCATTGACAAAAACAATATAATGATGAGGGGGAGGAGTGATATGACTCGGGAGAAAACCATTTGCAGGGAGTTTTACTATAAGTCTCTTCTTATAAAAGAGATTCAATGAGGAAATAAAATATAATAGTTAGATTTCGTAAAAATAAATTTGGATTTTTTATTTTTTCAATAAAAACAGTTTTAATTTTACGTAATCTATGTTCTTTCAGTAAAAAAAAAAGACTCAATAAATCCCTCTATTAAAGTCCTCATATTAAAATTAACACAATTATAATTAATACTCCTTGTTTGTCTTTGGGAAAATAGTCAAATGGGCATAGTAAGTAATGATTAAGCAAGCAGGGTCCACCAAGTATGCACGCCCCAGTACTCCACGCAATTACATAAGCAAAGAGTTGGATGAAACGTGGGTGTGGTTATGGGGAAGGAGCTTCTTGGTTGTGAAATTTTGGGCCTCTAATTGTGGTTGGTTTACTTGGACAATGCTTCCTTCAAGTAACAGAGACAGAAGACTGGGTTATGTGGTTTACTTGGACTCAGAAATGCAAAACAATGATGTGAGGTTTCAGTAGTGTGAAAATGGATTAAGGAGCCTGGAATCAAGAAGCACTCCCATAGAAAGAGGAAACTGTAGTCTGAATTACAGGCCTCGCTTGGGTGGGGGACCAAGGTCTATATAGGCATGCATGGTTTGCCCTGTTCCAGTCATTGTGACAAGTCTATTAAATCTGTCGTTCAGTTGAATCTGTCGTTCAGCATGACATGAACAATTTAAGTTGACCGATCGTTTCAGTGTTTTTTTATCATTATATTTTTCATGATATAAATTATATAAAGTTAACTTCATATCATTCATTTAATCATATACTAATTAATTGTGTTATAAGTTTAAAAATTGTTACACCCAACTGTTGAGACATATTCCCCAAACCTCCTCCAACACCACTTTTTGTCCTTCTGACCTTTCTCATCTTTGACCTAAATACACACTATTATCAAAATGGTGAACAAAAAGAAACATAATTATATGTTTAATATACGTTGAGTGTTTCGACTTAGAGAGTATTTTGGGTGACCAGAAATGTTAAAAACCAGTTTGGGGCGATTTTTCAACGACAAAAGAGCAGAGATATAGTAGGCAGCAACTTACGAATCAAACCGACAATGAAATATTATCTCCCAAGTCATTTTCAAACAGATTTTGCAACTTTACAACTCTCTTTAATTTTCTCAATCAATCCGTCATCATACTTTTTCAGACTAACTATTATTCACAAAACTAAATTGCCTCCTCAAATCCCATTTCATACAATACTAAATACACTCCAGATACTTTAATACTTGGTTGATCTTGTGTTATCAATTCACTGTTTTTTGTCCCTGTATGTTTTTAATACAAGTATAGACAAACGTCACATCAGTAAAATAGCGAGGATCGCCAAGTATTGTGCTCTTACTTCAATTACAAAACAAACCCTTTGTTAAATGGATGTAGTCTATCACACACAGTGTATTTTCCTTGTAATCGGATGTCTTCACTTTATGGGACCAGATGCAATGACAATTATTAGACCCTGAAAAACTAGACTGCACAATGTGGGCATGCTTTGAACCCTGAAATGGTCCCAAAAATGCATCCATCAAACAACCTCCCCAACACTTTCTCTCTGCACCTTTGCCTCAGTAATGCATGGATAAATGGTGAAAGCTACACATCACATCTCCCATTCCAAGGAAACCAAGAAATTATCTGCCACATAAAAACCATTCAAATATATATTTTCTTTACAGGCAGACTAATTAAAAATATATCCTGCCAGACCAGAGAGATGTATACACATATTGCATTTCTCCACATAACTAAGTTGCTCCTACTGCTTTCACATTAATTAGGTATTAAGGCTCCTACTTAGCTTTCCTTCCATACAGAAAGACTCCAACTTTACTTGTCATGTCCTAATGCAAGCTCCAACCAAAAAACACAGAGCAAACTGAACCGTCTACTTGGCTCATCCTTCCTATCAACTTAAGACGGAAAAAAGAAAACAAGTACAAACATATAAAACAAAACAGCTTTCCTCGTCTTTCATGCATCGGATTTATGCTGTGATTCCACGCTTTGTGATGTCCCTTCACCATCGACGGACAAGGCGAGCTTGCTTCTCGTACTCATTTTCTTCATTTCTTCACTCGAGTATATGAATATCTTCCTCACCATCTTACAAAATTCCCTGACATATCAAATGACATATCAAATGCATTGATATATTTATGTCAGGCAAACTATAATTCAATGGCAAAACATGCTGTACTTGTTAATATTTTCAGGTTACTTACGGCCATGGATCATCACCAACAAGCATCATATCGCCCTCATCATCTGTGAAAACAACAGCCCATTTGTCACGAGTGGAAAGTTCCCCATCAATTTCAAACATTTTCTCAAGTTCTTTCAAGAGCTCCTCGTAGTTTTTCAAAGCTGTTAAATCAACAGCACGACCAACAGCAACACCTTGCATTTGCACCTGCAACAAAATTAAACATACATTATTATTTGGAGACTAAAAGGTAAAAAAAAAATTAGAATACATCAATAATCTTAATTTTACCTTAGTTCGACTTCTTGTGGAATTAGTACAGCTTTGCTTGCTTTGCATCTCCTTTGAAAATGTCTCTGATATGGCTTGCTTATGTTCCTTCAAGGAATCAGAACCAGATGCAGCCATAATAGGTTCATTATTGCCTTTGGAATCGACATTTGGACAAGAAGGTTCATTCTCCCGAGGAACAGTGGCAACATTAGAGCTGTCAGTCAGATCAAACCCAAACAGCCGGCAACCTACAGAACTCGCGCATTTTTTCCCCTTTTCCACCTGGTCATGCAACAGAATACCAGTAAGCTTTGTTACTGGACAATTGTAACCTGGCATAATCGAGCAACTCTGTACAAGTCTGTTTTCCTCAGTTAAATCCGGGAACAGGTTGAGAGATGTATTTGTTTGAGGAGACCGCCAAGTTCCCTCTTGCTGAAACTTTGAATTGACAAGATTGCCATCAGTTTCTTTCTGCCTCATGGACCAGACAACTTGGCTTTCATTACTCTGGACCTCAGCACTCCCAATTAGCTGGCTCATCTCATGAGATAGGGATGATCCATTATACCAGAAAGGTGAACCGACTGAATTGTTCGTAATTTCTGCATTCCAGTAAATACATTTAAGCTTTCAGCATTATCAGCAATGTACTCAAAAACCAAGAAAAGAGAACACTACATACCAGCAGGGATATCCAGAGGTCGAGGCCTTTTACCCTTTATCACTTGCTGATTAAGACTAGGGGATGTAGAAGCAGTAAATGGCTCTATTTCCCATGGAGAAACTCTATCTGGCCTTTGAATAGTTGATGGTTCATCCCATTGAATCTGCAAGAAGAAACAATAAGCAAAAGAAGCCCATAAAAAACATAGCTAGCAAAGCCATTCATCATACGAACTTCTAGACAAATGATTAACCTTCAGTGAACGCCACGGAGAGTCAGACCACTCTGACGAGATATCTCCAACTCCAACTATAGTGCCAGTGAACCTAAAATATTTGTGGAATCGAAAATGAGACACAAAAGTCAAATAATTTAAAGTCTCATAAACCACAGAAATAAAAGTACCCCCTCTCGGGTGATTCTTCCTCCTCAAATCTCATCTTGAATCGCATGCCAACAGAATATCCATTGCTGACAGACTCTAGATACTTGTTCAGGCCAATAATAAACTGACTTGTTCTGCATGGAAGTAAAAGCACAATTTCAGAAAGAGATTTGAAGTTAACAATTGCAGATTGCAAACGATGAAAGAATTGCCAAACCTTGGCTTGTAGTAAACAACAAAGAGGGTCTGTGTAGTGACAGCATGAGAGGCAGTAGCAAGCACCCCTAGATGCATGCTCTGGCTGGATATCACAGATGAAGGCATTGGACTTTGCTGACGAGCAAGGCGCCTAACACCAACTCGTAATTCTCCATTCTCTCCTCTGCACATGGATAATGAGATAGTAACATAAATTTAAGAGTGAAAACAAAGAACGAAAAATGCAGGGGCTGGTCAACGATCTAAATTATCAATGCAGCATTATCATCCAAGTTCTCTTACCTTAGAAATACAAAAGCATCTCCAGCAACCAATCTCTTGGAAGTGACAAATGTACTCCAGCCGGTAGTAAGCAGATGTCTCCTAGGTTGGCCTGAATGTAAGAACATAAGAAAAATGTGTCACCTTTTCCTTATTTCGTAACATCACAAGTTCAGCTTTTATTCCTCAACAGACATATCATTGAAGAGAAAATAAATTTCGACCTCTAAATATGTGTTTGAATCGCCACTCATAACCATGAAGATCTTTTGCAGTAAGTTCCTGAGTAGGTGTCGCTTGGCTCATGTCCTACAACAAAAAAAGTAGACTTTTAAGGAAAAAAAAATTCTCACGAGAGCTACAGTAAGTTACTTCCAAAGAGCTATTACCAATGGTGGCAAGCATTCAGTTGCATGCTTTCTGAGCACAGAGAACCCTCCATGAGTGCTAGTATCGGAAGCTGTGAGAATCTTGCAAAATGACTGAACCGTTAGTTTTGGCCGCTCAGGAGGGCACGAGTCAGGAATTGTTGGTTCAGTTTGCTGCAAACATGGCGAAAAACATTCCCACATAAATAAGGTAAAACCCCTTATTCACAAGTCTAACATGGAAATGCAGACCTCATTGCTATACCACCTACTTACAAGCAAACCACCAAACAAAATCCAAAGAAGGGGAAAAGTAAAACAAAGAGAGAGAGTGTGTGTTAGAGACTAACATCAGCTTCAGGCTGCAAAGTGATCTGAGCATAAACTTCATCTGTCTCTTGTTCAGCCTAAAAATTGGGTGAAACCAATTCAAAATTACAGCTATTTAAAGAAATGAATTTACAAAAACAGGAGAAAAAGATAAAAGTATCAAATTGTATACCAGAAGTTGAATGTGAACAACACGACATAGGATCTTTGGAGAAAGATTAAAGCTTGGTATCTGCTGATTCAGCTCCTGGTTTGTTGAAGCTTCCACCTAAAAAAACATTAAAATGCAAACTTTACAAAGAAAGAAGGCAAAAATTGATCTACAAGACAATAACAAGAACATTGAGCAGAATAAAAATGGAAATTACATACTTGTTCCATATGACCTTGAGGAAAGTAATACGCTCTCTCTCCAGATTGAGGCACATCCACCAATGGACCAGCACAAGCCTTCCATAACTCTTTATACAGATCATCAATTACTCCTACAATTAAACTCAATCAGAATTAGTACAGTGATGTAGAGAGTAGAATACAAAAATGAGTCCTTTCCACTGTTTGATTCTGAGAAAACCAAGAAAATGAGTGAAGCTGGCAACTTTAAGCTTCGACTGTCTAATTCTTTATTTCTTGAAACAAGTATCCTCATTGAAGAATCAAATCGCTAAAAAAGACCTGAATTTACCAAATTTCAACTCACAAAAAAGAGAGTGATCAAAATTCAAGCTTTCAACTTTCTCTACTACTTCAGCAACCAAAAATAGGAAGAAAGAAGACACATTTTCTGAAACAAACCAAAATCTCGAGTCCTCACCTTTTTTAGCTGAAGACCAACCAGCACTGGTCTCAACAAGAGCCATCAGAAACACCCAAAAACAGGTTTTATGGAAGTCGAAGAAAAAACGAAGAAAGATGAAGGAAATGAAAGAAAGAAAAGAAGAATCCTTAAGAGTAGAAAGAGAGAGAAGTCACCCCATTAATGGAGACAAAAGAAAACGCAAGAAAATGAAGCTAAGAGGACAGGACGGTTATATTGGTAAGCAAAGAAGCATTCATTTCATTTTTATCTGCTTCTCTCTCTCTCTCTCTCTCTCTCTCTCCAGTTTCAGTTACAAAACCACTTTTTTGCTCCACTATTACACAAAAACCGCTGGTTTCTCAGACCAACACTTTTGTGGAGTGTGTGTTTTGTTGTTGCAATTCTTGTCCAAACCTCATGCTTATATTATTACCACATCCTTAAAGAAAAACCAGACTTTTTTTTTCTCCCATCCATACATAATTGCATTGCAATGTGACTCACACTGTCTCAACTCTACAAGTCAAACTCTTGTTTTGATTTTGGTTAGTATGTGTTTCTCCCTCTATTCTCTATTAGGCCATCTCTAACCATATATAAAAAATACAGTATTTTTATTTAAAAATATAATAACTACACTATTTACTCTATTTTACTTCAATCAGCTCTATTCTATTTCTATCATTAAAAAAAATATTCTAAATATATTCACATATAATTTATTTTTTAATTAAATTTAACAATCAAATAATCAATATAATTTTTTACCGTATAAAATATAATTTAAATATCACTAAAACATTAATACATATAAATATTATTTTTTAAAAAATACATTAAAAAATAAAACATTACATTAAAATTAATTATATTAAAATTATTTAAAAATTATAATATTAATTATATATTTAATTAATATTTTAAAAT
>CANYCX011154029.1:0-10142 GCA_948193385.1 Breynia disticha f. nivosa | reverse complement strand
GAGTAACGCTTGAAAAAACTCATTTCTTATGGAAACCAGCTCAGAAACATACTAAAAACATCGAGGAACCCTAATTGTTGTAGAGAGTGAGTGTGAGCAAAGAGTAATGGAGTTTTTCTGCGAAGTCAGAAGCTAAAAACGCTGAGGTAAGGTTCTAGATTTTGTTTTAAGCAAAGTCTAAGTTAGGGTTTTATGTATTTCAGATATGGTGCGAAAAAGAGGAAACGTTTGTTGAATGTTTATAGTTAGATGTAATAGAGTTGATAGAGGTAATGTGGATGATTTACAAAAGTAAAATCGAAAACTAGAACGAAAAAAGAGATATTTAAGGTTAGGAGTAAGAGAGAAATTGGGGATTTTGTCTACTTTTAGGACTAAGATTAGCTCTAGAAGAGGGATTGAATACAGCTAATAGGATTTTACAAATTTTGCAGAATTTTTATGTTGTGTAATAGTGCAGTAAAAGAATAATAATGAACACAAGTGATTTAGAGTGGTTCGAATCAAACACCTACTCCACTACCTAAGCTCCTCACTTAGGATTTTTGCAAATAGTTTCTATTCCCTCACTTTGAAGCTCGATGAGAATTATTTTACACACTTGATTTCTGGCTCAAGCAACCTTACAACACAACTTGATTTTCGGCTCAAGTTCTACCTTACAATCTCTCAATATTTTTACAGAAAACTGAATAAAAACTCTCAGTACACTTTTGAATAGTATTTCTCTCTTTTACTCAGTGATCTTTGATTCAGAGTATTTTTGTGTGAATATCTATAAGTTGCTCAGAAGTATGTTGTATCTCCGAATCGTGCCAAACTCTATCTCTGAAACCTGTATTTATAATCCCTGAAAAATACTCTGCACAACAATTAAAAATCACGTCCAAAATAATAATCATTTTACTATTCAAATAGTACCACTGTTGAAATGCTGAATTCTTCTCACAGTCCAAAATTGTCCAACATGTCACATGTGAGCCAATGATACGAATCTTTGAATTTCAAACGCTCCTGTATTACTTTTCCTTCTAACAGGCTGTATCAGTTGATTTGTCAATATTTTTTGCCAACAGCATATCTGTAGTATTCCTATTTTCCACTACCCTACTACATAGGGTAGTTGTACCTCAACAGTTTCAAAACTATAACTATGCATGAACACTATTCAATTTCTATTCATAACAGACTAATGAATAGTAATTAAGTCGTTTTTAATCGATTAACCACTTTTAATCGATTAATAATTTCAATCGATTAACAACTTGTTAATCGATTAATATTCATGTTCACGTTCATAATTATTATTATTTAAATAGTAAATTACTATTCCAAATAGTGAAAGTTACTATTTACGTAGTATATCAGAATACAAGATATCACAGTTGCATACAGTTTCACACAGTATCACACAGTAACACAGAAGTGTAAAGTAATTTTCTACAGAAAACACTATTTTACTATGCATATTTTTACTTATGAAAAACATTATTCATGCATAAAAATTCTTATCTATTTTTACAACATTTATCAAGTTCATATTTTAGCACATTATCAAAACACAATATAAACACTAAATATATACTATATTTAGTACAACAACGCTTTGGTTTTGTACATGGATAACATTGGCCGAGGTTTAAATTGATGCATGTGTATTCCTCTTTCCTTATAGTAAGTGAGTTGTTAAACTATTTTAAAAGAAAAAATGGTTGCCAAAATCTTATTTTATTCGAAAAGTGACAATTGAAATTTGGGTGCAGCATTAAGAGTATGCGGGAAAGGATTAAACCCAAATAAATAAAATGGGTTTAAGCACCTAAAAAATAATGAAATGGAGAACAAGAGTATGCATTAAATGAGAAATGTTGTGATGTGAAAATAGGGCACAAGAGTATGCATCAAATGAGAAAAGAATTGCATAACTTGCATGTGCATGCATCACGAGCATTCATGAGGTCTTATGTAATATATGTTAATGAGTGTGTGAGTGTGAGTGTTCATATGTATTGATGGTTTAAGTCTATTGTGAGTTGATTTTGTGATTATGAAATAATTGTGGAATGGTATGTTTTAAGTTCTGAGGTTGTAAAATGATGTTGGAAATATGTGTTATTGATATGTGATTGAATTTATAAGTTGTCAAATTGAAATTGAAGGTGTTGCAATGGAAATTAGGAATAATCGAGATGGAAAATTGTTTAGGCAAATTGTTGCTGGTTAGAGTTAAGATTCTAGAATTGGCAATGGTATACAAACTGGCTAGTGCATGGTCCGCATAAACCGTGCACCAAACCATTTACAACCTATTGTCTAGAATTGGATGTGCACGGCGAGAATAGTTTGGAGCACGATTTGTCCAAAATGTGCCTCAAACCATGCAGAGTAAAGATGCATATTTTTTCGAGTTATTTGGAATCCAAAACTTGTCAAGTATGTGTACTATGATATATGCACTACAACAAATTTCGTTTTTAGAGACAAAAATTTTTGTCCCAAAAATGTTGTTGTTTGTCCCTAATAATATTTAGGGACAAAAGAAGGTAGCATCCCTAAGGACGCGTCCTTAAATGTCTTTTGGGACAAAAACAAAAATTTGGCTTGAAATGTAACCTCTTTAAGGACAAAATTTGTTTTGTCCACAATTAAAGGTGTTTTTTAGGACAAAATTGTTTGTCCTAAAATTTAGATTATTTTGTCCTTAATTGAATGAGATTAGAAATAAGAGGCATAAAGTGAAGAGCACGCCCATTCCCCACATAGTTCAACATTGTCGTCAATGTTAATTTAAGTAAAAGAGAAATGAAGCCAAAATTAATTGAAAAGTAAGAAGAGTTAAGAGAAAGCTTCTCTGATTTACTGCTGGAACATGATGTTGAAGTTTGCTTTGCTGCCAGTCCACTTGAAATTTCTGAATTCCATTTCTGCATCACTGCATGATGTTAGTTTCCACAATCACAAAGATTGGACCATTAACCTGCACTTTTCAATCAACTAAAAAAATTCTAACTGCAAAGAACAATGAAGTCACAACCAATTCATTAGCCAAAGACTTGTAATTCAAAATCCAACAAAATCAACATGAAATAAGCAGAGGGGAAATTGATGGAGTTCACTAATAGTTATTTTGGTATCCTTCAAGTGCCAATACTAATATCAAAACAAAATAGTGACCTTAAAAAGAAGAAAGAATTCATTCACCTTTAAATAGTGGCTTTTTGGCCTTGGAAGCTTCTTTGTTTATTGGATTTTCACATCGCAAGCTCCGCTGGAAGTTTCTGGTTTTGAACACTCTAGAGATTAATAAATAAGAAACAATATTTATTGCTTCCATGCAATAAAAATACAATCAACTTCATTTCTGCAAACCTTTTCTATCGATTTTTTCCTAAACAACAATTAGACTGGAGTTTATTCAACTATCAATATATTCTTAGACTTTACTCAACTATCAATAAATAGTTTTGAATGGTCACATTCATCACGTTTTGCTCACTGACTTCATGCAAACAGTGACAGGACACGAAATAATTAAGGAATCTGTTTTTCTTCCATTTTCTAATGCTATCTTATCATATATCAATGTCTTCCTCAATTAACCTATTTGACAACAATACTCTTAACACACATCACCTCAAAACTACTGTTTTCTATTGTCAAATAAACCGAATAAAACCTAAGTTTTGAACATCTAAAAGACCCTCATCTGCACAGTTATTTATGGAGATTTAATTTTCGACAAAGATTCTCATACACATTGCAAACAATTCAGATTATTCCAACAATCCACAAAAAACCCATCAATTATAACTATAAATTAACCTTAAAGAGTGGTAATACAGTTATAAATCTTCATTACAATATCGTAAAAGTAAGAGAAGCAAAGAAAAGAATAGCAATAAATTGGTATAGTAGAATAAAACGATACTATAGAAGCAAGAAAGGGGACTTACAATTTCAAATTGATGAACGAACCAACACTGACAACCAATTGCGGGCTGTCAAAATTTGGACACTACTATGTAGGGTTGTGGATGGTGAAGGAAGCAAAAACAAACGTAGAGTGAGATTTGATTTGTGAGAGTGTTTTGTGTCAAGTAAAAAAGCTGATTTTGTGAAACAACGCAATTTTAACGTGAAGAAGTTTACATTGCTTCGTGGGTAAGTGGGTTTGATATAAGCTATTTTTGACAAAAATTAATTTGTCCCTAAAAATTTTTCAAAATATTTTGTATTTTTTGGGACAAAATTTTTTGTGCTTAAGATTATTTAAATTTTGCACAAATTATAATTTTGTCCTTAAATACCTATTATTTTTTAGGGACAAAAAATTTCTTCCTAGAAACTAATTTCGTCCCAAATTGTCTCGAGATCAATATGACGCCAACCTCATTTTCATTTGGCGCTAACTAAAAACCTGAAGTTTAAACTATCTGGACAAAATAAAAAATTCATCCCAAAATTAGTGTATTTATGGACGATTCTGATTCGTCCTAAAATAAATTCGTCCCTAAATGTAAAAATTCTTGTAGTGATGATTGATTGAATGAGTTTTTATGGATTAGGAAACATAATAGTTGCTGGTAAAAACTTAAAATGAAATTGTACACATCTAAACCATTTAGTAAAAAAAAATAGGAAAGATAACCTAATTTGTGTGTGCATGAATGAATGATCGTGATGGACCATATGGCTTGCATAGTGCAATGGGAATATACACTCATTGAGTTTTAATACTTGTTTATTTTTCTTTATAGATGCTTTAAAACTGTGTAGACTAACAGGTTACTACGTAGCTCTTTCATCCGTCTATGTAGATATTAACTTTTGAGACTCACAAGGCAAGGTTGGGAGATTTGCTTAGTTTACAAAATATTTATGTTTAAACTTTTTGATTTTGATTTTGTGACCATCATAAACCTTGTAAACTCTTTTTCGAAACTATTTTCTGCTTTGTAAATATTTTGGAAAAGATATATGTTATTTTGATTATTATGACCATGCAATCGCGTACATATAACAGGTGTATTGGCACTTGATTTTTATTTTCCGGCTATGAGTGAAAAATATTTTCATAAATCGCGAAAAAAATTTATCGAATTTTATAAATGAAAATAAAGCGTAGCATAATAATAAAGTTTATCAATGTATTAATCATTTATTACCATAAAAAAATCTAAACTTTATGATAATGCGTGAATAAAATAAATCATTAAATTAATTTATTGTTACAATAATGAATCAAATTAAATTATCATGGCAATTATTCTCCTTGCCTCCATGTTGAGTGCTCTCTTTCCTTTTCTCCTTTAGTTTTCTAAAAGTTTTTGTTTGTCTTTTTGTTGTCTCCAATTTATTCCCAGTATAATACCATGTCTAGTTTCTAATGTTTCTGAACCAGTATGGCTTTGTCACATGCTAACGTGGAAAGAGTGACAAATAAAGTAGTTGCAGTGATCATTGACGATGATGATGAAGAGGATAGTCAGGTAACGATTTTAGAAATGAGTGTTATGCAAAAGAAGTTTGATTTGCTATAGGCCTTAGTGGGACTGTTCTTGACATAGCGCTTTATCAAGCTGGAGGAAATGAGCCAAATTATGGCTATGAATTGGCGGCCAGGAATGGGAGTTGTGATTCGTAAGATAATGCTCAAAAGTTCCTTTTCTAATTTAGCAATGAAGTAGACATTTGACGTATTTTTTGATAACAGACATTGGACTTTTGACAAACATGCTTTATTGTTTGATAGGGTGACTTCAGGTATTAATCCCAAATCAATTATTCGAGAACATTTGACCATTTAGGTTCAAGTTTATAATCTACTTCCTGGATTTATTTCAGATGTAGTAGTGCAATGTCTGGGTGCTAAATTAGGTGAGTTCACAGAATTTGATCCTAATAATTTCATTGGATTTAGACGTGAATTCTTAAGACTCAGAGTTAGGTTGGATGTGCAGAAACCTCTGAAGAAACAAATGATCATCAAGACTGAATAAGGCAACACATGCACTAATCTTCTAAAGTACAAGAAGTTGCCAATGTTTTGCTTTTGATGTCGCCTTATTGGGCAAGAGGAAAGGTTTCGTAAGCTGAATTACTCATACAAAAATGGCGTGGAAGAACAAAAGTTTGGTATAAAATGAAGAGCTCTTAGTCGTCGTAACCAAGCACTTACAGTGGGATCAAAATGGCTCCAGTCGACTCCTTTCTTAGTTGAACAAGCAACGATGTAAAAATTTCAGTCAAGTCAGCAAGTAGTTATGGAGGTTGCTTGTAATGGAAGGGGAAATGTCGCAATGTTAGGAGTAATTAGTGGATATGAAAAAAATCCCACAATTAGTGACAACAATATTAATACATGTTCACACTTAATGGACATGTGCATGGAAGTTAACAATCATGGAAAGTTTATATATCAGGAGGAAATCAACCATAATCAAATTGTCAAATATTTAGATATGGGCATTAGCTACAATGATCCTGAAAGAAAAAAGGTCCTCTTCCACTCAAGCCCATGATGGTAGCTCTACTAACTCAATAAATTTGGGATGTTCTCATGAAGATGGCCCAAATTCGCGTCCTAATATATCGGCGGGTTCTGTTGAGCAGACCCACCGACACCAATGAGTTGTCTAAGTTATAATTTCCAAGGTTTGGTCAATCCTCAGGCAATTTGTGTAATGTTCAATATAATCCTATATTTTAGGCCTCATTTTATTTTTGTCTAAAACAATATGTGACTCAGGTAAAATTATGGAAATGAAATCAAAAATTGGTTATGATTTGTGTTTTTCTATTGAGTGAAGGTGTCATGGTAGAGGCCAATCACTTTTTGGAAGGAAAATATGGGGTTACTATTGCTAATAATTTGGATCATGACATTGATTTTACAATGGATACACCTATTCAACCTTAACTTAAACTCATGGGCTTCTATGGGCATGCAGATCATGGGCTTCGATAATTATCATGGGCTCTTCTTAGACAACTTGTCGCATCATCATAATTACTATAGGTAGTAATTGGAGACTTCAATAAATTATTGTCTCAACATGAAAAGAAATTCAAGCACCCACATTCCCAACACTTATGCAACCAATTTAAATCTGCTTTGGAGGATTGTGAATTACATGAATTAGACTTAGTGAAGACTCAATTCACATGGGAAAAGTGAAGAAGGTCTGTGATTAGGTGGAAGAATGGCCTGATCGGGTAGTTCATTGAAGTCATGGCTTGATATTTTCAATCAGTTAAGAATCATACATATACCTTATGTCTCTTCTTATGATCATCTCCTTGTGTTTCTCAAGCTTAGAAAATTTGTTACAATCAGGCAACTTGAATACTAAAGCATTTCACTCTACAGCAAATTCTAGGCATAGAAAGAAACAAATCACAAGACTAAAAAATGACAATGTTAACTAGGTTGAAGTAGGTAGAGGTTTGGAGGGTATGATTCAAGAGTATTTCTGTGATTTATATGGGCATAATGGAGTAGATTTTGTGGATGTTGTGGTCTGTAAAGAAGGAAAGTTACGGCTGAGCATCATAGTGAATTGGTCACAATGTTTTCTCTATAAGAAATTAAAGCAGCAGTTTTTTCCATGTGTAGAGTCAAATCTCCTAGGGAGGATGGATTTAACCCTAGATTCTATCAGACTTGTTGGGGAATTATTGGTAATGATGTAACCAGGCTTGTCTCACGTGGCTTGAATCTGGGTACTTGCCTGAAGGATTGAATAGCAATAATATTATGCTTATTCTTAAAAAGGTTTGTCCTCTTAACATGAAGGAGATGAGACTTATTGCATTGTGTAAAGTGTTATATAAGATTGTTGTGAAAGTACTAGCAAATCGGTTGAAATTGATCTTGCTAGAGGTAATCTCAGAAACACAGAGTGTCTTTGTTCTTGGGCATTTATTTATTGTTAATATAATTTCCAATGAGATAGTTCACTACTCGAAAGGGCTGAGGAGAGGTAACTATGGTTTTGTAGCACTCAAGATTGATATCGTAAAGGCTTATAATAAACTTGATTAGGAGTTCCAAAGGCTATAATGAGAAAAATGGGATTCTGTGAAAGATGAATTCAATTAACAATGATGTGTGTAAGTAGTGTACGGTACAAAGTTTTGTTTGGTAAGGACGAGAATGGGCCTAATCTTCCCTAAAAAAGGACTTCAGCAAGTTGATCCATCATCACCTTACCTTTTTATTCTTGCCACTGAAGGATTCTCTGCTTTAATCAGAAAATAAAGTTGGTTGGAGCTCTACACGGATGTCGTATTACTACTTCTGCCCCACAGGTTTTCCATCTATTTTTTTTACAGACGATGCTTATCTATTTTTCAAAGACACTATTAACAAATGTCAAGTGATCAATGATATATTGGAGTGTTTCAAACGTGTTTCTGGGCAAGCTGTCAACTTCCAAAAATCTACTATTACGTTAAGCAAAAATGTAAGGGCTAATTTTTTGTATGCAATGTGTAGAGAGTTGGGCATCTATAACACCTTAAACTAATTAACATGTTAATCATGTAATTAACATTATTATTAACTTTTAAAACCTTATAGTTTAAAACTTTTTCATATAAAATTATATTTTTACTGCTCATATTTTTTATCAACTATTTATTTGTTAATTATGAGTCATTTTAATATAAAATATAATACATCACGTCTTTGATACATTCAGGAACATGACCTGTAACACGTCCCATGGGCACGGTCCCATATTATACTAGCTCCCCTTGTTCTCATTCAACATGTTGCTTGTTTCAATTAAGTACGACCCGTGTAAATCCTATATATTTATATATAACCATGAAATCAACCTGAAATCAACTAAACATAAACCATATTCATTCATTCATATCTAAGATAAAAATTACTACCATATCATATCATCAATTGCTAACATATCAATATACCATAAATCTAATCTCAAACTAACTGTAAACAAACATATATTAGATAAGTAAACATCTATTACTATAATATTCTATCATACATACATGTAGAATATACATATACATATCATTTACATATGAACGATGTGGCTGGAGTAAAGAGAGAAAGTGTGTTGAGAAGTGACAGCTAACCCATCTGCTGATAAGATCAAAGGTATAGCTCCTAGCTATCTATCTGAACTTGAAACCAAAATGCACATTTAATGAGTTGTGAGCTCAGAGAGTAATCTTTTAAAATTTATATATTATAAATCATACATATTCATAATAAACCATAAATCAGTCATTTCATATAAATCATGTAATCAATTATCCGCATATCTTTAGATTTAAGTTCTATTTTACTCATCTATATATATTCGCTCATCTCTAATTGATCAATCAATGTACCCTCACCAATATCAACGATCTCAACTGATAATCACAACCATATACAATCAAATATAACAATCATAATCACTGAATAATCAATCATATACCTGTATACATATTTCATGTATCCTGTGTAGTTATCTGATTCTCAATCAAATAATTTCATCCATTCATTTCTATATAGATATATCATCCATAACATATGTAACGCTCCAAAAAATAAAAAATTTAAGGAAAATACAATTCAATTTTAAATGAATCATGCCGATTCGAAACGAGAGTAAATGAGGGTGAACCAACAAACAATGTAGGGCACGAGGTGTGCCTGCAACCGCGTGATAAAATACAGAGCACGAGACCAACACAGACCTCAGCACAATTCTGTCGAGCACCAGCATTCCAAGAAAAGAAATAACACATAAAACAGAAGACAAAAACCTCATTTTATTTCTCAAGAACAACCACAACCATAAAACACACCCCAAAACCCTAAGCCGCCATTCTTGGATGGACTTTTAAGGAGGAAAAGGGGTTTTCTCCAGAGTTTAAGCTAGGTAAGTGTAACACCCCAAAATTTTGTAAAATGACGTATTATAATTAAATATTAAATTAATATACGAAGAAAATACGGGGAAATTTTTCACGAATTGTTTTAATTAATAATTTGGTGAAGAATGTAAAATTTCTATAAATTAAAAATCTGAAATGTTTAAGTCGATCGTGAAAGGAAAACAACGACAAAATATATTTACGAATGGAGAGATAACTAAATTCTTCGCGCTCATTTAAATAAT
>CANYCX011153301.1:0-15328 GCA_948193385.1 Breynia disticha f. nivosa | reverse complement strand
TATGATTGTGAACAATCTGGTTAATATGATTATGGTTTGGTTTGATGTTGAGATTGGTTATGATTATATTATGTTAGCCTGTTAATGTGTAAGTTTGGAATGTATGATGACATATGATAAGTGCATTGGATGTGAATACCTGTTGTTTGTGAGGGTATGTTGTTTGAGTGCTGTTGTGCTGAGCATGTACATATTGGTACAATTGGTTCCAATGTTAATTGGTTATGGAATCTTGTGTGATTCATTATGCTAGACTACTGTTAAGGTTATAATTGATATGAATGTGGTGTTTTGGTGCTCAGAATATTGATTTATATGAATCGAAATGTTGATTTGGTATGTTCATGGATGATGATTGAATTTCATCTTGAATTCTAAAGTATGGTATGTTGGATGGATTAAGAGCATGATTGGTGACATAGAATATACATGTTGCATTCATGCATTTGGGCTATTAGTGAGCATATGAAACTTAAAGAATAAATGCTCTTAGTGAGCAAAGAATTGATGAGGGAGTGGTTATGGCACTTAGTGTGCAAGATTTGGTGCTTAGTGCACAATATTACGGGTAGTATATAAAACATGCTACGCCGGGCACAATGGTTGATATTTTGATAAACAGACGTGTGTACGAATGTGTCAGGCCAAAACAGGGCGATAATAAGGCCAAAATAGGGCGTAAATGTGGATATCTAATTATTATAACCAAAACTCCCGACCGAATGACCCATTTGTAAACGTCAACTTATTGGCCAAAACAGGGCGTAAATTAAAAATAAATTGAAAGTTGTGAACGATCATATAAGTCTGCATTATGGGTCATGCATTTACATAGATATGTTCATATATGTTGGGTTTGAAATGAATATATGTTGAGTTGTTATGTAGATGGAGAATTGTGTGTGTTTGTAAGAAATTGAAGGTTAATTAGGGTGGAATGAGTTATGTTGTATAATTTGACATATATGATGATGATTTGATGAATGTTAAATCTTGTTTTATGATGAATTAAGCTGGTTTGGTTGTTGATATGTTAAGGTTTGATTGAATGGTTGAACCTTGCAAAGATGTGGTTTTGGTTTGTGTTTTTGCTAGGGAATCTGGGATCCACGCGAGGTGGCCTCAAAGTATGTGCGCTCGTCATGATCACGCGTACTTTGTAGCCGGCCACGCGTTTATCTGCACCCAGACTACGCGTAGTGGTAGCAACAATGCGTACTTCCTTACCACAGTGCGTAGTCCAAGTTGAGACCATGTGGATCTCTGAGTGCTGCTTGGTTGATTGATGCTTAAACCTTGTATATAATTGTTTTGATGTATGTGTATGGTAAATTGTGAATTATGAGTGGAATGACACAAAGTGAACTAAGTTTTGCTTACATTATGAATGGATTGTGTGTTAATAAATAAATTGTGGATGGTTGTCCATATCGGTAAGTGTTGCCTATTGGGTCTCACGACTCAAGGTGTTTTATACCTGCCGTGTGGGCAGGGAATTGAGGGTACATTTTGGGTAGAAGGTGTAAAGCTTTTGGGTGCTCTAACTCAGATTGTAGATCGAAGAAACTGAGGTGGGCTGTGCACTAGGGTTTTCTCTATCCTAACCTTCAAACTTTTGTATTTGAAATTGTGTTGCAAACATTCATTTTGTAGGGTTATGTTCGAAATGGAATCAGTCTGGTTTCTTTTCTTGTATAACCCTAATCAGTTTTGTAAAACTTTGTAAATTTTTATTCAGTAATGAAAGGTAGTTGTATGTTATATATATTTTAATGTGGATGTGCTAGAATGCTTGCAACCGAATTTTGAACTTTCTATTTAACAAACTAATCATGTCCAAAATTTGAATCTTTAAGGGAATTCATATAATAATAACGGGTGGTAGTTAAATTTTAGGGGTCACAAGTACGTCCTGTGTGCATTCAATATGGCCAACGTGTCATTTAAACACAGCCTGTGTCTACTTACTGCAACTTGAATCAACCTGTAATCAACTTGTTCATTTCATCTTATAATTGTGCATTTCTCACTCTATATCAGTTATATCAATCATTATCTTTACTCTATAATTTATACCATTTCAGCAAGCAAAGTCAGAACTCATATATATATATACATACATATCAACCAAAAGTCAACCATATATCAACAATCATCTCAACACACTAACATAAAACATAACTATACATTTAACATCTAAAATGCACACAACATGCAAATGTCTAGTACAACAGCTCCTATATGGTGTCTGGTGAAGAGAGAGAAAGTGCGGGAGTAGCAGTTGACCCACCTGAACAGTCTGGTAAGCTAATCCTGCTCACTATCAGGTCTTGAAATCAAAAATCACAGTTGCGTGAGTTGCGGGCTCAGTGAATAGTCAATAATTTAATAAACAACTGAATTCATTTCAATTATATTATCGCAATTCAAGAATTATAATTCTATCATCCTGTTTGCAAATTATCATATATCTATTCTATAATCATATATTTCAGAAATAATAACTCTGTAAGCAAGTAACATAAACAACTATAATTGTATCCTGTATAATCTCCCATCTCTATTCCGTTTCCCTTCCGCCTTCAATGATCGATCATAATAATCACCAATCTCATCACCTCACCAATACCATATTATATAACATATCATCACCAATCATATCATATCAATCACCTCTCCAATACCATATCGTATACCTATATAACTGTAAAATATATTACCTGTTTGTAATTCAATCATACACCTGTATAACAAAAACATATCATAACTTACCTTTTTGCAATTTCCTTTTCGTATGTACCTGTTTCGTTTCAATCGTATATACAATTTCCTATCACATATGTCATCATATTATATCAATCTCATTCATGCACACATATCATCATTTCATTTCATATTCATATTCGTAAATTCGTAATCATTCACAATTCTTTCATATTCGCATTGTATAGTAATTCTAGTCATATTTTAATTTAACCAAATAGAGAGTTAGACTACTCATTTGTCAACTGAAATACTCAGACAGGCGAGTACTCGTGTCCTGTCCATCTCTCATGCTCTATCATCCTATAATAACATATACGAATCTTGCTATAACATTCAATTGACAATATATATATACATATGCATGCTCCTATTCAATCCTATTAACCCCCTATAACATTAATTGATAACTATTCTTGCTTAAAACTAACTTTTCCCAAAGTCGTATATATGGAAACTTCGCAAATACTTGCTGTTAGCTTCAGATTTTTGCGTTCTAACTATACCAGATAATTCCCTACTCGATTCTACGATCAATTCGATATATAATACCTAATTTCTGGATCCTTTTCTATTTTCTCTCTTCCCTGACTCTCTCTCGCTTTCCTCTGAGCTTTTTCTTACTTCTGTGAATGTTTAGGGCTCGAATGAAGTGTATATATACTCAAAAGACTCAGCACGATCGTTCCATGCCCAAGACATCTCGTGCCATTTTCATTTTTGCATGTGTCGCTCAGTTTTTTAGTGTTTCAGGACAATCAGCATGTGGCATGACCGTGCCCATCATTTTGAGCACATTCGTGCTCATTTTTTAGCATGTTCGTGCTGTTGAGTCGATTCCTTGCCGATTTCACGTCCAAAATTCATTCTGTCAAATCCTTGGCTCATATAATTCTTAACCTATTCATAATATGCCTATTTAACTTATATTTTACCTCTTTTCTTTATTAATTTCATTAATTATCCTAATCATATCTTAGTTTACTTAATAATAAGGTTTTAAGATGGGAATGTTACATTATGATCATATAATATTAATATGATTGCTATGTGTATTAGCTTTGATGCTAATGATGGTATGGAAATATGTATGATCTATGTTCTTTGTGATTTATGCCTTTGAATGTTCAAAATGTTATGTGCTCTTGAACTTCAAACTATGTGAAAGACATGAATTGAAATGAATGGCTATTGCTTAAGTTGTTCATATGAGCTATGTGCTAAATAATGTAATTAAGAGCTTGCTTTAACATTCATGAATGTTGTGTGCTTATGAACTTGGAAAGAGTTATGACAACATGATTTTGATTTTATGAATGCATATGAAACATTCATGTGTTGCATGAGCATTGTGTGACACGAGCTTTGTGTGACCCCCAACTTCTACTACCACTGTTTCTCTTTTATACTTACTTTGCTCAAGTGGTAACCAAACTTGGAAATCATAATTTGAAAACAAAAATTTGAAAATACAATACAAAAAATAAAATTCAAAAGTACAATTTATAAAATATACATTTAATTTCTCAAACTAAAACTATACAGGGTTTGTAAAGGGGATATCCAAAAAATGATCAAGTTTTTACAAAAATGCATATGTTTATAAATGAAAAGAAACATAATTGATTCCATTTCAATTATAATCTATCAAAATAAATGGATGCACCATAATGTTCAATACATCAGTTTGTAAGACATATGATCGAATAAACGCTATTTCATGACCCACCTTGATTCCTCGATTCTTTACGTAGAGTCGGAACAAGAAAAATATTACACCACCTTCCCGTCGTATCCCCTCAAGTCCTTTCCAATAGGGCAGGCATAAAATGCAGTGAGTTGTGAAACTCAATAAGCAACACTTACCGAAATGGACAACTTTCCTCAACTAGTTGGCATTCACACTTATATTCATATGCTTATACAAGAGGGAAAAACAACTCATCATTCAATACCCATAGACTTCACATTCACTCTTGCATTCAACTATTTCACATTAATTTCCAATCATAAGCTAACCAATCATGGTATTGTTTTAGTAATTACAGCTAGACATACGAGTTACTTTCTTTTATTTTAAGTGTCTTTCATCCACAAGAAACATTTGTTCATCAATAATGACCTAATAAGGTTACGAACTATGGAAAACAATGAACACACTTGAACATGTTTGAACATGAGTTTTTGAGCCAGAACATGTGCCACGGTCGTGGCACTTGTGTTATGAATTAGTGTCACATTCGTGACTCAGTAAAAGGAGGCATTCGTGACCAGATGGTCATGTTCGTGACTCATGAAAAGGATGCAAAAAGGATGCTAAAATGATTCCAGAATGGGGGTCACGTTCGTGAC
The DNA here is from genome assembly GCA_948193385.1 of Breynia disticha f. nivosa. Taxonomy (NCBI): domain Eukaryota; kingdom Viridiplantae; phylum Streptophyta; class Magnoliopsida; order Malpighiales; family Phyllanthaceae; genus Breynia; species Breynia disticha. The sequence continues at coordinate 10,213 of CANYCX011153301.1, read as the reverse complement.
TCTCTGAGTCACGTTCGTGACGCCCATAAAAAATGGAAAGCTGGTCACTAGAAGACCAGTCACGATTGTGACTGAAGTCAGTCACGAACGTGACTGATTTCCAAAACCCAACCTTTTGGGCCAGAAGGCCAGTCACGTTCGTGACTGAGGATAGTCACATTCGTGATTGGTTTTCAACACCTACATTTGTGGCTAGAATGCCAGTCACGATCATGGCTGGGATCAGTCACGTTCATGACTGGTTTTCTGCCACTGATACTTAGCACATTTCGGTTCAATTTATACATTGTCAATCCTCCAACCTTCAAACAATCAATTCCAAACTTCACCTCAATGATCATATAAAACCTAATCATATAATCACATGACAACATACCAACATACTATATCATGCTTCATCCATTCCATCCCCAAACAAAACACTCAAGTTGATTGACCTAACATTCACAAGTATTCATAAGAACATAGGCAACACTTACACTCATAAGGACATAGCAAGTTTTCACAATTTTATAAACTAACAATTATGGCATTAGTCACTCAATTCATTCATTCAAATTGCCAATCATATTTACTCAGGAAATCATAATAGATGTTACATAATGGATGGGAATGTATGACTCTAATACATCTCTTAACGTGATCACTCATGCTTCTCATTCGATTTTAATCTATGCCCTTTCTTGGCCATATTATTGACGTTTGCAAATGGGCCTCGTCGATCGGGAGTATCGGTTAAAAAAGACTATGGATCCATAGAATTTATGCCCTTACTTGACCTGAATTTTGCCCTTATTTGGCCTTAATTTTTCCCTTACTTGGCCTGGCACGCCATAACACTTTTAAGTGTACTGAGTCTTTTCCACTGTGCCACGGTATAGTATGTAATAGATACTACCTGTAATTACGCTCGCAGGAGCCATAACCACTCCCTCATTTCATGCTCACTAAGAGCCATTATTTTTTGCTTATTAAGAGCCCCTTGTTTTGTTTTAATCTGCTCCCTATGAGCCCCATATGCATGAATGTCATATGCACTAACCATGCAATCAAATCATGCATTCTTCATCAGTTCATGCCATGCTATAACATCAAAGTGTTGAATTCAACCATCAAACAATCTCAACACAACATCAATCCATTAAGCATAGCCAATGAACATAAGCACACTAACAATCATCCAATTCAATCACTCTTCGACAATCACTACAAAACATCAATCATTCACATCGAATCAAACATGTTTACATAATCAGTCATCCTCGAAACCAACCATACAAGCAACATACATAGTCAACACATTAGGTAACAACCAATCCAAACATTTTTCACTCAAGGAACCTACAAACAAAGGAAGTTGCGCTAGTGTTACTTACCTTACAAGAAGCACCTAACGACTCGGTTAAGAACCTCCATCGTCGTGGTTCGAGTTTCCTATTAAAACATGCGAATTTCCATATCAATATCAACTTTATTAAATTAGGAAAAATGAATGAATGACTCATCTATAATATGTATTTCACTCACCTCTCTCTCTCCTCTCCATTAATGTGTCACCTACCTTTAGCATTATTAATTTCCTCCATATTAATCATCGCACTCAACCACCACATACACTCCCCCTTACACCAACCACAATTAATGCTCTAGGTAACTTCGCTTGAGTATAATTAAGTGTTTATTTCCCTCCAATCTATTCAAGACATCCTAGTCCTTACTTCTCCCCTTCCTAACCCTAGCCACTTTCCTAACCTTGCTTGAATCTCCCCTACCATATAACACCCAATCAAATTGACACTCTAAACACTATCAAGGGACTCTAATGAAGCTTACCCAAGTAACGAAACACAGAAGAACTCTGGTCACAAAAGATCAAATTCGTCACTTTGCAGGGTTCACTTTCTATTAATGATTTCGGGTACCTAAACTATGATTTAACACGAAAGATAGTTACTACTAAGTAGTGCACATGTTAAGATTTCCAATGAGCCATCATTTGCTCAAATCAAAGCTAAATAAAAAGAGTTATGAGGTCAAAAAACCTAGAGTTAGGGAAAATATGGGAATGAAGAGCAAGGATGGAACTTCCCTTGATTTGGGATCTAAAATTGATCCTTGAATTTTTCCTAGATTCGGTTTTTTGTAGAGATGGCTGGAGATGGAGAGGTTTTCATTTGGGAGTGGGGAGGAAGAAGGGATATGACGTGAAATGATGGAAGGAAGGGAAAAAGAGAAAAGTTTTTAGGGTTTCTCTTGGGCTTGAGCTCCTATTGGGCTCGTAATCGGCCTGCACTACTTTCGACTCTTGTTTATTTTCTCGAAACTCCTAGTTCCTCCCAATTTTCTAATGTCCCAATTAAAACGCATATCCCCTCGATTCACCTATTTAATTACCTAAAACAATTCGTGAAAAATTTTCTCTCATTTTTCCACGTATTTTGTTTAAAATTTTAATTAAATGGGAATTTTAGGGCGTTACACTGTGTGCCATTAGGGCGTGCTGTGTACTATCCTTACGAGCTGTGTTTGACTTTTACGAGCTATGTGCTCATTCTGTAAGCTGTGTGCTATCCTCTGCTATGTGCTAACAAGGATTCCTCTACTGTGTGCTAAAGAGGATTTTGAGGAAAAACTCGAGTCATACTGTGTGCGATTGCATTGACATTGCACTATCATTTCATATTGCATTCATGTGATATTTAATGCCATGGAATGAGTATTGATATGTTGATTGATGATACTGTGTGAAATTGTTGCTGTTCTTAAGGTTATATAATATGAAATGAGGCGTATATATGTGTTATGGTTTGGCAAGTTAAGCAAGAATATGTGCTATGTGATATGGCTTAACTTGGAAAATTAAATATGTTGGCTTGATGATGTGCTATGTGAAAGAGGAAATGGTAGTATTTTGATATAGATTTGGTATAAGCAATGCCTTGGTTAGGTAATAACCTTAATGAAATGCTGCTGTGTGATCGAATGCCTTAAAATAGAATTGTCATGTGAATTTTTGAGAGTCAGCACGACCCCCATGCTAACCAACATGTCCTCGTGCTAAGACCAATCTGTGTGACAAGAACCTTTCCTAAGGAATTCTAGAAAAGGGTATGAGCACGACCTTGTGCTAATCTGACACAATCTGTGCTTCCTGGAAATTCTTCTAAACAACAACTAAACTGAGATTTAAATACATAACTGTGTGGTAATTTATAGGGATGTTACCCTATAACATAATGTACATAAAATGTAATAAATTACAAGAACTTATGCATTAATTACTTTGGTAAGTGTACGAAATGCACTTACTGAGTATGAAAATACTCACCTTTGTATGAATTGTTTTTGATATTGTGTAGATCGTAGGTAGCTGCTGTTGGACTCGAGATTGTAGTGATTAGACTTCAGAGCGATACTAGTCAAAGGTCGGGGCTTCAAATTTTCTATTTTGGATTTTGATGTTGTTCATATTTTGTACATATATGTATATACACGCATGTTTGGTTTGAATTTGTTTTCAAACCTAAACTATAAATTCCGCATTTGTACCTTTTTTTGAGAAATATTTTGGGCCGAGTTTATATGAAAATGTGTGTTTTATATTTTCTCTATCCTCGAACTTAATTTGATTATTATAACATTTCTTAAAGTGTATAAATTATTCGAATAAAGGAGTTTTAAAAATTAAACTTCACACGAATGGTTTGGGTAAACCGTTCGGGTAGCCGTTCAACCTAGCAGGATTTAAAAAATGATGCGTATTTGAGAGAGAGGAAAGAGAGTAAACTTATTTCTCAAAACCTAGCCGATGGAAACTCTTCTAAAACTTCAAGAAAACGTTCCAAACCTTCCCAAAACACAAATCCTTACTTCCCACACCTAGAAATTCATAACTTCCACGAAGGAAACATAATTTAGACGAATCCTAGGGATTGGTGGCGTCTTGGAGCAAGGTAAATCTCTAACCCTAGATGAAATTTATGAGTAAAAGAGTGGTTTTTATGTGGGTTATGCGGGGATTTTTTTGGATATTCTTAAATGTGTAAGTATTTAATGAGATTTAGGGGAGAGTTAGAATGTGAAATCGAGGTTAGATATGTGTTTAATGAGAGAAATGTGGCTTGATTTGTGTAGGAGGTAATGTTCAAAACCTGGAGCAGAGTTGAGGGACGAGCCAACTTCGTGGATTTCGAGGCAAGTGGACCAAAAAATACTTACCATTGTATGTCTTGCATCTGTAAGGTGAAATATATTTGGTTGATCCCACATAGGTTGAAATGCTAGGTAAATTGTCATAACACGGACTTGATAAGATGTGATTTTGATTGATTGCTAGGTTGGTGGTGAGTAAAATTTGACTATGACTCGAGGTCTGTGTTTGTGAATGTGATGTAGTTCAAGTGGTATGTGGGAAAGTGTGTTATGATGATGTGTATGTATGAATGTGTTATTGTGTTGGTTAATTGTCGTGTAATAAGAGTATTATGTTTGGCTTATGCTTGAGGTTTATGAATGAATAATGTGTGTGGATAAGTTGAGATTGTGTTTGATGTTGTATGAGATCTTGCATGATAAAACATGATTATGTAAAATAAGGAATTGTAAGTGCTACATGTTTTGAATAAAGTGTGAAATGTGCAGAAGTGTGTTGTTGAGACTGTTATGATGAAATTGGAAATGTTTGCATTCCATTCATTCATGTCGTGTGGACATAACATAAGCATCGTTGTATGTTCATAAAAAAGGGATTAGCCGCAAGAGCGAAGGCTCTAATTTATGAGGGATCAACCACTAGAGTGAAAGCTCTAATTTATAAAGGGATTAGCCACTAGAGCAAAAGCTCGACAATTAAAGGGGATTAGCCAATAAACGAGAGTGGACTCTCTCATGTGCACAAGATAGACCTTGGGGCATGGATTTGTATGTGTTGCATTAGCATTCACGGATGCATACATTCATACTTTGCATTTGTGTACTTATGAGCATAAAAATGGAATGAGTGAAGTTCTAAGTGTAAGTGATGTTGTGTGTTTGATGAAGTGTGCAATAACTTGAGTTTTGGAGTTATGTATTAATATGATTTATGGATTATGGTTATTGTGTGGAATTTAGTATTGGAATGCTTGATGATTGTTAAGGGATTTAAAGTGGAATATGATGTGTTTAAGGTTGTTGTTGAATGTGGATTTCTTGAGGAGAGATGCCTATGATTTGAGTTTGTTTTGCATGAAATGCTAAGTGTTAAATGTTGTTGTTTTTTGGACACAGCAGATTGGAACAGGCTGAGAAACGGTCTGTGCAAATTGTTTCCCAATCTGTTCTACTTGCAGAGCTAATTCAGTTGGTGGAAATGACTTTAAGAACGGTTTGGGCAAACTGTTTCCAAAGCTGTTTCACTTCCAGAGTCAGGTCAGAAGGATGGGATGACCTGGAGAATGGTTTGTTATGGCCGTTCCCTAGCCTATTTTCGTTCATATGACAGTACAGAATAGAATATTATGAATGATTCCTTACCTTGAATAACTCATTAATGATTATTGAAGTAGTAATAATTAGGATGATATCCTTATTCTTGGTGCCTAAAACACCTAAAATTTTTTACCAACGAGTATTTATGCATTAACTACTTTGGTAAGTGTTGTAGGTGTACTTACTAAGTAATTAATTACTCACATGTATGTGTGTTGGTGGTGATGGTGCAGAGTGACAATAGATTCAATCAGGACTTCCTTTTGGCGGGCTCAAGAGTTGATACAGTGACTACTTAGGTTGGCTCGTAGCTTGATTTTTTAGGGTTTTCAGTTTAGTACCCACTTTTGTATATCTATATGAACTAGAGTATAGAAAAAATGATTCACATACATTTATTTGTAAATTGATTCCATTGCTTCCGCATATTTTCGCATATTTCTCCTTATTTTGTATACGACCGAACTTGGTCAAAACTATTTAAAATATGAATATATTTATATGTCTTTTCTTTCAATTACTTGTTGTTTTAAAAAAAATGGTTGCTAAAATCATGTATTTAATAAAAAAATGAGCTTTACGAATTTGGGCGCGACAGGCAAGTATTGTTTCAGTTCTAAAAAAAATTTGCTTTGATATTGTTTTCTAGTGTTTTTATTATGTTTGTACTTATTTAATTATTAATTTCTGTTATATATTGAGATTTGTAGATGTTATATATTTGAAATTCAAATGATGTTAAGGGTTGATAACATTTTTCCTATAATTAAGGAGTTTCTTTTGGTAAGTATTTGAATTTAATTGGTAGTTTTTTATTTGAATTTAATTGGTAGTTTTTTATTTGAATTTAATTGAAGACTAATAGTTAATAAATTATGGTTAATGGACTTTTTTGATCTTTCAAATGCAGAATCAGACATTTATAGAGGATTCAAAATAGTTTATGACATTTACACAATAGAGAAACTACACATGGATATTTATACACATTATAATTATAAACTTGACATTTTTATAAATTTTTGATCTATATAGTGAGACAAAAATATTAGAATTGGTTAAAAATCTTATTTGACAAACTATTAGTAAAAGATATATAATTTTATGTGTCAAAGCTCTTTTTCTTCCTATATGATAAGCTATTAAAAAGACTTAATATCAAAAATTAATCCAGTTACTATAAAAAAATAATTTAGATATTCTTTTATAGTCGTTTTTAAAAATAATTGAATGTCTTTTTAAATTTTTGATTCAAATATAACTTCGTATTTTTTAAATAATAATTTTTTATTTTAAAGTCAACCTATTTTTTGGCTATCATTATTAAGCAAACACAAAAATAAAAAATTTTATAAATAAGTGTATATTTAAATATTTATAATTATTTTATTTGAATTTCACAAAATAATATATTTTCAATAAGTAAAATTATAACATATAAATTGTAAAAATTCTCATTTTCACCAATATAAAAGTCAACTACAGTTTCAAAAAATAGGGTATTCTTTTTGGCATCCGCCTTTAGAAGACAATACGATGTTCCTCAACAGAATACTATATTCCACCCGTATAAGGGACGGAATAATTTTTCTTTTATATGATTAGTTTCCACTTGAAAAATAATTATTCTTAATCGAAAATTATAACCAAGGTACAAAATTTTTTTGGTTATGAGAGAAAAGGAATCGATTTGATTTCCATTTGAATTATAACCATACACAAGAAAAATATGCACTATCTCAAAACATAGCTAAACACCGTGTACAGCCCACCTTGGTTCTTCGATCTCTGAAGTCGAAGTCAGAAGCAAGTAGTATCTACCCTTCTCGTATCAAAAGTGAGTCCCCTCAAGTCCATGCCCCCACGATAGGCATAAAACGCAGTGAGTCGCAAGACTCAGCAAACAACACATACCAAATGGACAACATTCTTTTTCTCATGTAAAAAAAAATATAATCACTTCATGGAAAACACAACATTATAAGCAATTTCACGTCATCAGATAACCATACTGCAGTTAAACACTCAACATGAATGAAATTGAAGCAAATACCATAAGTAAGCATTTTTCAAAAGTTAGAAATCAGCGATCCACGCGTGATCAGCCTGAACTACGCACGGTGGTGGCCGAGTACGCGTGTTTGCTGCCACCACACATAGTCCAGGTACCAATAGACGCGTGGTCATAGCTGAAGTACGTGTGGTCACAGCGACTGCGCGTACTTAGCTGCCACCACGTTTGGATCTCTGGTCACCTGCGTAAAACTCACAAAACCCAAACCATACATTTCAACAACACTTCACATTAACAATTTAACCTCCTAGCATCATTTAACACTCCAATTCAATTATAAACCAGCATAAACCAATTAGCTACACATATACTTGCATACAATCAATCCATGATCAATTAATCACATCTGAAGAATCAACACTTGGCAAGCTTAATCCATTTTTAATCACTTTTACATGTAAATCACATAAAAACGTAGAACATTTATGTACAAATACATCCGTGCCATATTTCACAAACCTAATTAGCTCATCATCCAATATTCAAAACATGGCATCCATTTCTTCACTCACATACAATTGATTTCATCATTTAAGAATACAATTATGCGGTTACATAAATACAACTTCATGATTATGAATGAACCCTCTAATGCATTTCAATGCAACACTCATTAGCTCACACTCTGGTTTTCAAGTTACGCCCTTACTTGGCCATTTCTTTTGAAGTTTGAAAACGAGCCTCATCCGCCGGGAGTATATGGTTATAATTACTATGGACCATAGATTTTTACGCTCTTACTTGGCCTGAATAACATCCTTACTTGGTCTGACATGCTTGAACACTAAAAAGTGAACCGACACTTCCACTGTGCCTTGGCAAAGTATGTTTTATATACTACCGCAATTTACGCTTCCAAGAGCCATAACCACTCCCTCAAAACCATTGCTCACAAGAGCTATCATTTACATTCATTTATGCTTCTTAAAAGCTCCACATGCATGAATGTCATGGCAATACTTATATGACCAATCATGCATCACTATCATATTCAAATCATGCATATCCAACATGAATTTACCAAATCATCAACATAACCAACAACATGAGAACATACTCATTATGTCATATAAGACACTCCAAACCACAACATTCATATCCAACCCATACATATCATACAACCTTACACCTAACCATCACGTTAGGTATATCACAATCGATCTCACAATCCTAGAACTTTAACAGCACATGATGTATCCCCTTCAACAATCACACACAAACAACTTACACAAGCATCACATTGTATACAAACAATCCAGGCATATCATAACCCAAGAACACGCAAACAAGGAATGTTGCATTCATATTGCTTACCTGGCAAGCAACGCCTAATGCTCCGAATGGGAACCTCCCTCATCGTGATTTTGACCTTCTATTATACAAATTATAAATTTACATTAATTATATATACATGACACTATGAAAAGACGATAAATTAACGATGCCTATATGCTTATACACTTAAATACTACCTTTTCACTATCTTTCCTCTTCCTCCCATTAATGTCATTCAACTACCCTTAACCTAATTCAATTCCCCTCTTTCCAACAACCATCATTAATGTTTCTAACAGATTTATTATGGTACGTTTTTATGTTTTCTACCATCCAACACCATCATTAAACCCAATCTCCTATAATCTTCCTTCTAAAACCCTATACATTCTCCTACCCTTATTCCATTCGCTCTCATCAATTAATAAGCAATTAAATTAACGGTTAAAACAACCTCAATAAGGTCCAAAGAATCTTACCTAAACAACAAAACTCGAAAATGAACCTCGTGTTAAGAAACCCAAACCCGTCATTATTCACAGTTGACTTTCAAACTTCAATTTCCGCCACCTAAAACACATTTAAACACAAAAAATAGTTACCAACGGATAGTACACATGCTAAGCTTTCCAACGAGGCATTATTTGCTCAAATTGGAGCTTAAACAAAAAAAAATTAAGGCAAAAAACTAGGGTTTAAGTTCAAAAAAGGGATTCACAATACACGTGAGAAATTCTTACCGAATTTTGATCCTCGATCGATTCCACAACTCCCAAATGGTAAGGTTGCCACTAGGAAAATTGTAACGCCCCAAAATTTCACAAAAATGTCGTATTTAAATTAAATCTTAAAATAAGATACGAAGAAAATACCAGAAAATTTTTCGCGATTTGTTTAAATAAATATTGAGGAGGAATAAATTAAAATATTGAAAAGGGGAGATTAAGAAAAATTTAGAAAGATTATGAATTTCAAAATTTTCAAAATTCGGAGTTTAGTATGAGTCGAGCTAAAATAAATTACAAAGAAAAATGGACCCAAAAAAACTAGATAAAATTTTCCACCTTATTTTTCCTTTCCACTCACACGACATACTCATCACCCACCTTCCACTTACCATCTTTCATCCCACTCGCCACCTCCACTAAGCCTTCCTCTTTCATCTCTCTCCATTAACATCTTTCTTCTTCTCCATTCATCTTCCTCCACCATCCTAACCCTAACCACCATCATTCTTCAGAAAACCTTAAGTTTGGAAAGCTCCAAGATCAGTTGGGAATCTAGTTTTGGTAAGTGTTGTTTTGTGAATCCCGTAATTGTTACTATCCTATTTTCTAAATGCAATATCTCTCTTATTTAAGCTCCGATTTGAGCGTATAATAGCTCGTTAGAAAG
>CANYCX011153056.1:0-14038 GCA_948193385.1 Breynia disticha f. nivosa | reverse complement strand
AATGCGAAAAATTAGGCATAATTTTCAAATTTGAATGGTTTAAGATATTTTTGCACATTTTAAAACATTAAAGAGCATTAATAAATATGTAAAACTATAAAAGAGTATTTTAACAAAGAGGGAAAGATAAGTGGGCATTTTTACTTATTGAAACTTAAAACATGGTAGTTGGCATAATTTTCTAATGTCACATGAGTAGAGGGATTTAGTTTTTATCAAATATGTCTATGCTTTTATATACAACTTTTGACCAAACAATCACACATATGTCACAAGTTATAAAATATAATTGCATAATATGAGATATCGTAGAATGTTAATATGACTTTCACTATAAAAATATAGTTGCATAAATAATTCGTGATATAAAATTACAATTTAAATGGTTATAAAATAAATTGTAAATCAACACGTACCTAAATACATAAATATAATTTTATATACATTTTTTGAGCATTTCATACTCAAATTGAATTCATTGAAATTTTCAATAGCAATTAATATGTCATTTATTTAATAAATAATAAAATTATTAATATAAATAATATTAAATTTAATAAAATTAAATAAAATTGTGAATTAATATGCAATTCATTTAATATTGTGAACTTATAGAAGTGACACATAACAGTTTTAGAAAATTTCAAACAATATTATTTGAACCGTCTTAGTTTTTTAATATAGTACTCCATATAGATATAGATAACAGAATAATAAACCAACTAATTCAAATTTATTTACTAATTAATTCAAACTTATTCAAAAGTATGTTAATATCTATAGATGTTATTATTATTATTATTTTCTTGTAATCTAACAGAGAACCTCTAACGAGTCGTTCCTTTGTCCATTTTGTCCAAATTTGATATTTGGCTGTGTTTAATGGGGTGTTTTATGAAAATAGATCGAGATTAAGTTCATTTTTAGACTTAATATTTGAATTAAAATTGTATTTTGATTCCATCAAAAAAATTGTGTTTTGATTAAAATCAATCTTTTGATCAAATATAGGCCTAAAGAATGAATCGTTACACAAATTTGGGTCATTATTGTTTCAAAATTGTTAAGAGAGACCTAATATTAATCGACGGTTCATACGTTGAGCCTAAAAAGTTGATTTTGGCCAAAATGCAACTTTAACGTTGAAAAATGAACTTTGTTCCAGAAAACAAATACAGGTTGTACAGTAGAAAATAGGGATGGACTTCATTTTAGAAAGACCATATATGCTCAATAGTAAATCATGTTAAGCAACTACAGAGGTCTAAACATGGTGAATCTAAATATGATCAAGTTCTAATCTAATATATACCAGCATTACAGGAAAGCAAATTCATCGAGTATTCCTCAGCATCATTGGTGGTGACCAATCTTCGTCTTCATCAATGAGTAATTTGAGTTGTCTTGCAACTTGGACGATTGATGGCCTCTCTTCCACACCAGAAAGACAACTGAGAGCAATTTCTGCAAATTGGTGAAGCCGACCTTTTTCGTGCCACAGTTCACCCCTAATTGCCAGATCAACAATGTCGTCAAATCGATCTTTGCGTATATACTTCCTGACAAAATCTACCAGACGCACATCGCCGCCGTCGTAGTTGTCTAAACGGGAATTATCATATGCTCTTTGTCCGGTTACTAACTCAAGCATAAACACGCCTATAGAGTAAACATCAATCTTCTCATTGAAACAACCGGTCATCACGTATTCCGGAGCAATGTATCCGATTGTACCTTTTAATTTATCCTCTGTCTCAACCTCATCGTCAGGAAGTGCCAAGGACAAAGAAAAATTGAATAGTTTGGCAGATTTGTCCCCGTCAAGTAGGATCGATGTTGTCTTGATGTCTCTATGAACAACAGGATTACGAAACTTGTTATGCAGATACGAAACCGCATCGCACAAGTCCATCGCGATCTTTTTCCTACATTTCCATGGTAAAGTCCATGGCAAATTTGAGATGTTATCAGCAAGGATTCCATTCTCGGCATATTCAAAAACCAGAATAGGACATTCAGTATCTAAACAACAACCTAACAACTTCAGTACACTTCTGTGAGAACTAAACACAGAGGAGAATACAATCTCCTTAATTGGGTGCAAGTCGAAGTAGTCATCCTTATCTTTAAACTTCTTCACAATCTTGGAGCAGTTCGGCAGGACTCCCTTGTACAGATTGAAGAAACGACTCTTTGCAACAATTCGTTGCTCACTGAAATTATTCGTCGCTTTCTCAAGCTGTTTTTCGGAGAATATGTGAATTGGATTGAAGTTATCATCACAAGTGGAAATTAGTTCCTTGAATAGCTCTCTTGAGTTTTTGGAGAATGATGTTGAATCTTGTTTTTCCCTGAATAGAGCAATCAGGTCACCGTTATATCAAAAATAATTCACAGAGAATCCAAGTTGAAGAAAGTTGCCAGATTGAATTTTCTTGAAAATGACAAACATGGAAGAGTCGTTCAAGGGAAATTCCAGACGGTTGATTTTAACTCAGTTTACGCTACAGAAATCATGAAAACGAAAATCATTCTTCTTAATGTATGAAACAAAGAGAGAAAGGAAGCGATAGAGCTGAATAACATGCTAAAACACATGGCTCAGCTCTGATCAGAAAACAGCTTCAATGGAGACGAAGGTGGAGAAGACTTCTTCTGTGGATCAGTGTGCTTGACGTGGTGGTGGTGGAGAAGATTAACAAGAAATCAAAGTTGACATTTTAATTCTACTTTGCTCGGTCGAAAATATTATTTTTAAAAATATTTTTTTTATTTTTCTAATCAACTCATAATTTATGTAAAATTTATTGAGTAATAAAAAGTTTTTTAAAAAAACAAATATCTCACTCACTTATATGATGTCTAATATTATATATTTTTTAATTATTTTAAATTTTAATATACAAAAATTTACTTTGTTAATATATTTTTAATAAGTTCATATATTTTTATTTAAATGAATTTTAAATATTTAAAATTAATTTTCTATATGATATTAAAAATAAAAAAAATACAATTCTAAAAATAAAGTTTGGAAATTTATATTTTATAGACAAATATTTTCTACAAAAATTTATTTTTTGTCAAATAAATGTAATGTTAAGTAATTTGCATTGCTTTTACAATTGACTTTCAAAAGATCTTTCAGCATTATCAAAAAAAAAAATTCCATCCTAACTTAAACCTTCCTACATAAATTATTTGATTTTTATATATTTAAAATTGATAATGTAAAACTAAATAAATTTCAAAATTTAATATTTGGAGGGGATAGTTATTGATAACTCCTATAAGAGAAGATCATTGTATTTTTATTAGAGAAACATGACTCTACCACTAAGCGCGTAGATCAACTAACGTGAGATTGTTCTAGCTTAACCAAAGATGTCTAGTTTACAGTTACAAATTACTTCTTTCAAAGATAGATAGGTGTTTTCTTTATAGTATTGTCTCTTCAATATAAATTACTTGTTTTTACAGATTAAATGGAATATTAGCGAATTACCATTTGACGGGTATCTTAAATTCAATGTAATTAACTGTAACATATACTGTAAAAACAAGTAATTTTAAATACACTCACTTGATTAGCGTAGCGGAATTCGTGAGTTACCTCGAAGATAATATTGTTGTCGGCCGCCTCTAACAACAAACCACAAACGGTGAGGAATAAGTTACAAATGCGACCAGTTCTACCGTATTTACTACATCTCACTGAATTGTTCCATGAGAAAAAAGAATAAACCGTCTGTGAGTTTTACTCCTCGCGTTGTGCTCTTTCTAATTAGGAAACTAGGATTTTGTTTAACTCTTATATAGGTAGACAAATTACCTAATAAATCTCTCCGTGTAATACTTAATTACATCGTAAATCCAAATATCTAACATATGAATATTTGGTCGACAAGATTCTATTCAACTCGTCATAGACGAACCCGTTAAATCCTACAAACTTAACATCAAATGGTATCTAGAATGCAAATTTCTCTTTTTGTTTGTGCTTTCTTTTATTTTTTTTTTCATGGGTTGGAGAGTTGCTCTAGGCAATCTCATGCTGTAGGGTTTTCTCATGCTGTAGGGTTTGCTCCATAAGTGAGAAACATCAGAGCTAGGGTCCTGAGTAGATAGAGTGATGAAAGTGAATAACTGCTTTATAGTTTAAGATTTAACCGAGTTAAGTATCATGAAAAAGGTTCATATTCCACAACAATTGCTTAGGATTAGTTGGGGGAATGGATTGTGAAGTGTATTGTCTTATTACTTTTTAAACATTGCTTTAACAAATGTCCATTTATATATCCATTTTGTATTATCACACTCTCTTTTTCTTAGCTTGAATGAAATGTTTTTGGAGTTAGGATTTTGAGTGTTAATTTTAACTTTTAGCATATCTAGATAGTAAGTAATTCTTGGAACATTTCATAGTTCAAAATCTTCTATTGATCTATCATGTCTTTCTTCATTTTATTAATGCAAGTTGTTTATGTTAAGTTGAATGGTAAGTTTGTTACTGGGATAAGGTTCATTTTTCACCATAACATTTTGTTCTAAGTTACATTTTGATCCGAATTAAATTTGTGTCAATTATATGAATCTTTGTCAAAATTTGGGCATCCATCAAAAGAATAATTGACGGTAGTAGTGATCTAACAGTTATCCAACTTGGAACATTGAATTTGAAAAAAAAAATGACTGAAACGAAGTAGTTTATAATAACAAATTAAGTTGAAGTCGTTGGACGTATTGAGATGAATTTGTCTAATATTGTCATAATTTAACTTGAATAATATCGTTAACATACATCTTCAGTTTAATTCTTGTCTTTTCTCTATCTATTTTTTTTCTCTTTAATCTAATGTCGTTTTAATTTCAAGTTCACACTTAACAATCCAAGTCAACAAACTAATAGTCATGTATACTTCTATCAATGAATGCATAAACAGAGGCCCAATATTATACAACAATTCATACGTTAGACTTAAAATTTATTCGAAAAATTGATCTAAAGTTCTAAACCATATCCCATTTGGTACATATTGTGCTTCATGTTGCTTTTAAATGTAAACTTTTACTATGTCCCAATACAAATCTCTGAACTACATTAAATATATTTCAAAATATATAAACACTATGCACAAATGGATGAAGACATATATTTATCCGGATATTATCTTAGCCAAAACTAGTCACTCTATCAGCATGATACAAAAGGATGTCGTGTATTATGATATTATTAATTTTATAAATTTATGTAAATTATTTTATTCATAAGTAAAATTTAATAAAAATATATATGATATTAAAAAAATAAATATAGCATTATTTTTATTTTGATAAGTTTTATTCTGTATTACCAAAAATATTTTAATTTTATTCTTATTTTGATATGATTTATCTTACACTATCAAAAATAATTTGATTTAATCCTTACAACTAAAAAATCTATTTAAATGATAAATTTATCACGTGTCATTTATATTCAAAGCCAAATATCATAATTAAAAGCATCGACTATCGCTTTAACATAATGCATAGATATAGATATATAAATATAGATATTCCATAAATGATTTTTATCAGCTAAAAATATTTTTATGCAAGTTTATAAAAATTAAATTAAAATATTGTTTGAGAAAAACCAAAATCGAACCAATTAAATAAGAAAAATTCAAATAGTATGAAATTTAAAAATATTATTTTTAATACAAATTTATAAAAATAATAAATTATATAACTATTGATAAAAAGAATAATTTTTTAAATAATCATATTTTATAATAATTTAATTTAATTAATCACCATAATAATAGATTAACTCAATAATTTATTCTTATTTATTAATTGTCATGATAAATGACTAATAAATAAAGGTCAATTTTAAGTATGTCACGTGTTAATAATTTAAAAGGTTAAATGTCGTAATTTTAAGCATTTACTTTTACTTTAGTAATATAAATTTTTTTAGAGAGAGATATATATTTATTCGGATATTATTTTAGCCAAAATTATTGAATTGAATGAGCCGAAATTGCCTTCAAATTTTGCCTAAGTTTTCCTTTGAATGATACTTTCCAAATGTCAAAGGTTTACGCTCAGCCATCATCGCTGTCCTCTCATTTCATGCCACGTGGAAGTTTGTCGACGACTTTTAGAAAATTCTTACTCATCGTGATTGGTATGCGTTGACCATTGGAGTATGACCGGGAAAACAAGCAACATCAAAGAAAATAAATACTACCTACGAGGGTGTGGTGGAGTGGTAAACCACTCCGTTTGGCTCCCCGCAACGCGGGTTCGAACTTGGGAGACGCCCCTCGTGAGGTAGCTCAATCTGTCTCCCGGAGCGAGTCCAGATTAATCGGAGTCCAATCTGACTACCGAATACCGGGTGGGAAGACAAAAAAAAAGAAAATAAGTACTCCATATAGTCAATATTATCACTTCTAGATGGGTGATCGAACCGAAAAAAAGAGTTGAGCGATTAGTTTATTGATCAATTGGTAGTTTAAAAATATTATATTTATAAAAAAATTATTTCAATTGACAAACAAATTCTTTTTTTTAATATTTAAATTTAGACGGAATTTTCACAGATTCAATGCTCGTTCGCATACAGAACAATCTGAATAGAAAAATCAAACTTGACAAGTAGTCAATTCACCGATCAAACTACCTGATCAGGTTTGATTTTAATAATACTGCATATAGTCTAAAGGCATAGACTCTATCCACTTAATTTTATTAAAATTGCATCATTGATCGAATAAAAAAGAATTGAATAACTGATTATGGTTTGTTATTAGTTCACTTATACGACGATCTGAATAGTAAAAACAAACCGAATCAACAATTGATTTTCTGGTCCGACCAATCGATCTAGTCCAATCCGATTTTAATAACACTGTATTTTTTTTTGTCTGAACCCCCGGTCTCCCCGACACATTGGCCGAGACTAATCCAGGTTCGGAACGAGAGGCACAGTTCCTCCCTCACGGGGGCGACTCTCCTCGGACTCGAACCTGAGTTCAAGCTTTCATGAGAGGGTTGGATTGCCAGTCCAACCAATACGTAGTGGGTTTTAATAACACTGTATATAGTAGTCTATTTTTCCATTTGAAAATTACAAAGACTATTATTGTGGGATAGGGAGAGTATTTAATATAGAAATGTACTCTCTCAGAACGAATATCTAGAAATGTCTTTGTAAATGTAGTCAATCCTTTTACATTCAAACCTTCCTATTAAATATGCCGCCTTCTTTTACCACTACGTAACAAACATATGAACCAGAATTTCTCTTCAACTCCTATGCATATATCTCCTAGAATTAAAAAACAACCACACAACTTCAATTCTCATCTCTCTCTGATTCTTTTTTAGTGTTCAGAGATCTTCAATGGATGTGGAAATCGAGATTCCTCAGTTCTTTTTGTGTCCAATTTCGTTACAGATTATAAAAGATCCTGTTACTGCCATTACAGGCATTACTTACGACCGTGAAAGCATTGAACATTGGTTGAAGAAATCGAAGGATACTCCTACTTGTCCCGTCACGAAGCTGCCGTTGCCGAGACAGTCGGATTTGACACCGAACCATACTCTCCGACGGTTGATTCAAGCTTGGTGCAAAGCCAATGCTGGGAACGGTGTTGATTTGGTTCCGACTCCGAAAGCTCCTTTGTGCAAAAGTCAACTTCGGAAACTTGTTAAGGATCTTGATCTGGGACTGAATTCGTGTTCAAAAGTCGCGTTGGAGAGGATGGAGTCACTTGCAGAAGAAAGCGAGAGGAATAGGGAATGTATGGTGGAAGTAGGGGCTGATAAAGCCGTGATTTCTTGGATTTTAAGGTGCTTTAATCAACGTGAAACCGTTGGTCTCAAGGAAGCTTTGAGAATTCTTTATCTTGTTTGGAATTCATCACAGGAAATCAAGAATCTCATAAAAGATAATCAACATTTCATGAATTCAATAACATGGATTCTTGGTCTAGACATAGACAATCACGTTATTGTCAAGACAACAGCAATGTCGATTCTCCATAGAAGCATATCAGTTTGTTCAGCAACTTTACTGGAAAGATTAAAGCTCGATTTCTTCAAAGCCACCGTGAGAATTCTAAAAGAAAGAATCTCTCAACAAGCAACAAAATCAGCAATACTTCTACTCACCGAATCATGTCCATGGGGAAGAAACAGAGCAAGAATCGTTGAATCAAACGCAGTGTTTGAACTAATCGAACTCGAGCTCCAAAAACCAGAAAGGCACATAACCGAACTCACATTCGATCTCCTGTCAAAACTATGTTCTTGTGCAGATGGGAGAGCTCAGTTCCTGAGACACGCAGGAAGCATAGCACTGTTGGCAAAACGAACACTTAGGGTTTCAACGGCGACGGACGATAGGGCGGTGCATATTCTAGGGTTGATAGCGAGATTTTCGGCGACGGATGAAGTACTTGTTGAGATGCTAAGGGTAGGAGCTGTATCGAAGCTGTGCATGGTGATTCAGGCAGATTGTGCAGGTTATTTGAAAGAGAAAGCAAGAGAAATTCTTAGGTTACATTCTAATGTCTGGAATAATTCTCCTTGTATTGCTGTTTATCTTCTGACAAGGTACCCTAGATAAATTTTCTGTTCAGTTTGGATATCTATGAAAAAAGGGTTTTTAGGAACCTAATTTTGTAAAGAAATTTTTGTAATGAAAAGATGTGCTGTTACATATATTTGACAAATCAACATATTCGGAATTTCATACTTTTGTTTTTTCTTTTATCACAATAGATGTTAATTACGTTTGAAAATGATATATATATATATATATATATATAACTAAAATAAATGTTGAATTCTTCAATTAATCATAAGTATATACGGCATATATCTAGAATTGTTTTAAAAGAACGAAAATAGTCGAATTAAACATAGTCCATGAATGAAAATGACAAAGAACGGTGATGCAGAAAAATACATGATAAAAAGATGAAATCACTAAAATATCCATTATCGCTCTCCTTTATTTCTGTCTATGAATATATTTTACACCTACACAAAGAAAAAAATTGCTTCATTCGTTTCTAATAACATATGTACAATTTTTGTTTGTTCTATTTAAACCGAAATATTGAAATCATCATGGAATTTGTCTATGATTGCTCTTCTTTATTTCCGTCTATGAATATATTTTACATGTGAACAATTTTAAACAATCTTGAGAATTAAAAAAGTAGCAATTATATGGTCGTGATCTTGCATAGTGTTATCTAAAATAATAAAAATTTTATTTTCTATTGAGTCTGAGAAAGATTAAAAATTTAGATAAACTCAACAGTTTTTTCGAATTAATAACAAAATTTTTAAACGTTGCATAATTTTGAGAGGTAAAAAATAAAATTTCTAGAATTTAAATGATTCTATATACAAATTGAAGGAAAAAAATATTTTTGTTTAATTTATATTCATCTTATAATATTGTGTAATATAACTTTAAAATTACACTATTTTTAATATTTTTGGTTATTCTCATAAGAAATTTTAGTTTTTTAATCAAAATTATAAATAAAACATTCTTACACCAAAAAAATTATTTCTACATTTTTCAATAATAACTGTTTCACAATAATTTCTCATGACATCAAATCGAAATAACATTGTGTAGAATTTTTTTTTGTGTGATATCTTAATCTATATACACGTAATTCAAAATCAATCAAGACAATGGACAAGAAGAAATCAGATGAGCAGGAATACATGGCGAATTCTTCCAAACCCTAGAGTGCAACTTCAGAATCTCCCTTGCCTTCTCCTTACTCTTCAAAATTCCATCAACTTGCAGCACCAAACACAGCTTACCCACAACACCAATTTGCAGCATTTCTTGAAGAATCCATGGCGTTACCTGAAAACCTGCAAACTGACCACAAAATCCTCACTGCCTTTTCACTCCCTGCATGTGAAACCCAACAGTTTTCTTCTAAACAATGGTAAGTCCTGTCCCATGATTAAGCAACTCGGCTGGCCTTTCTGCAGATCTGCAAAGTTGATCCAATACAATCAATATTAGCTCACAAGTTCTCATGTTTTGTGGATCAAGAAGAAGCTCAATTAAGACTGATACTGCTCCGCCTTCTACAGCTTTGATTCTATTTCTTCCCCATGAACATACCTCCGCGAGAAGCTTCAATGCTTCTTTTGATGCTTGTGGCGAGATTTGATCTTGTAATACACGTAGTAATGATTCCATAAATTTACCACCTTCATGATTGGAAAGGAGGATCTTCAATTGAGTATTGGAAAGACAGGTGATGTAAAATCCTCAATGCCTCATGACTTGCACCTGTAAACTCATTGTCAATTGTCATCATCAATAACCACTAACTCATTAATCGAAGTTGAATTTTCATTCTTTATGATTGAAGCCAAGAAATTAACTGCACCAGCCTTCTCTATGTATCTTCGACTCCGAGTCTCCGATCATTTGCAAGAGCAATTGAACGGAGCCTTCTCAAGCATTTGAGCTTCAAATGAGGAAATCTTCTGGCATCGTTGAGAAGTTTAGTGATATGGGATTTCTCAACAGTTTGTTTAGGAGTTGGAATTTTTTAGATCCCATAAGGAGAATTGAGAGTGCACCATGCTTGAATCAGGCGCCGAAGAGTGTGATTTGGGGTTAAATCTTGATCTTGCAAGATTAGTTTTGTGACAGGAAAGTGTTGTTTTCATGAGAACAACCACCTTTCTATACTCTCTCGATCATAGGTAATGCCGGCCGAGACGGTGACCGGATCTCTCATAAGTTGTAATGAAATCGGGCAAAGAAAATGGCAAGGAACATCGATGTTGGTCATTGTTGGGAATGTATCTCACATGAAGAATATAAAGTGGTTTATAATGATATAGAGCCTTATACAATCCAATTGATTTAGTATTAGAGGGTTTACAACCTGTATTATTCATAAATCCACTCACGTGTGTATGGGCTCATGGACCTTAATAGTTAGATGAATCAAAAGAAATTTTTGTGATTTGTATGAAATGAATTACTTTGTATTTGGAGGGAAATATACAAAACGACCACAGAAATAAGATGAATAAGCCAAAAGTTGTGTCTTTTGTTCCGACTTTAGATTAATTTTCACAAAAAAATAGAAATACGAGCAGCTGTTAAAAGGTAAAAATAGGAGTTTATTGAATGAAAACTATAGTGGAAGAGTGAGTGGAGGGGTTTCTTATACATATGGAAATTCATAGAGAGAAATGGAGATTTAATGTGAATTATTATTAAGACTTTTTTCATAAGGAGAAAATTCAACAAAAGGAAGAGATAAAAAAAAGAGCACATTTTCCTTCCAAATTGATAGGTTTTTTTTGGACAATTATTAAAATTTAAGAAATTAATAGTTCCTCTTTTATTTTTTTAAAAATTTATTAATTTAATATTAAACTTTTATTTTTTAAACAATAATAATTTATTTTTGTATTACTATTTTGTCTAAAATATCTTTCAATTATTTCAATTAATTTTTTTCTTTATTTTTAAAATTTTTCAACATTTACTTTGTTTATAATGATAAACAAGTTATTTTATACCATATTTATTAGTTTTTTTATTTTTGTGAAAAAAACTTAAATGGATAAACTTTAAAAAACTGATGGAATAAGTTAGTTGTAAATAGTAGTTATTATGTTGTTTTATAATATTATGCTTATTTAATAAATAATTTATTTAAACAATAAATATTTAAACGAATAAATTTGTATTGATAAGTTAAAAATATTATTTCCTCTGTTTTTAAATAAGTATTATTTTATAATAGACACACAAACTAAAAAAAATTCAATAAGTAATAAAAAGACTATTTGATCTTTACTTAAAATTTAATGTTCCAATGTATTTGCTATTTTAGTGTTAAAGAATATTTAATATTAAAGATTTTTTTTTCTTAGTTTTGAGAAAACGAGAATTTTTTTGTTTTTTGAGAATGAGAATGAAATTTAAAGAGGGTTAATCTGAAAAAATATGATAAATTTTTAAAAACACTCTTATGGTGAAATAAAATTTTGAGTATAAAAAAACAATTATTTAAAAAGAGATGGAGTATGAATTTGATAAAAAAAATTAAATAACAAATAATATGCATAAAAAATTAACAAATATATTTATAGACTAAGACTAATATATTAAAAATTTTAGTGTATCAATTTTAAAACTTTAGTGTATCAATTTTAAAACGGAGTGCATATAATCTATATTTTGAAAATTAAAAAAAGTGAGTTATTAATAAATATGAAATGAATGGGACTTTAATGTTTGGAAATGTTAGTTTGGAAATTCGACTTCAAATTCAAATTTCAAAGTGTATGATCTAACTCAAATTAACATTTATTAACGAACCGAGTAACGAACGAACAAAATAAGTTCAGCTCATTTCTATAATAAGTCTAAATTCTTATTTAAATTTAGTTCATTTAATAAGGAGCCGTGTTACGAACGAACTCTTACTAAATTAATTGCCGAACCACTTGCAAATTACTTGACTCATTTACACCTTAAATAATTTGACTTTAAATTGCAAACTGTATACAGTGAATGTTAGGGTGGTGTCGACTGGCTCACACGTGCCCACTCATGCTTTCGCCCGCATTTCAAGGACTTCTTATCTAAATTCTTTTTCTTTTCAATACCTAAATTTGGAATTTTTATTACGATTTTTTTTTTAATTGTAAGCTCAATAAAATAAATGGAAAGGATAATTTATTCCGCCCATGAAATTTGAGTTGTCGAATAAATATAATTAAGTTAAGAGATTTAATTATGATTTATTTGATAGAAGGATTAAATTAGAAATACTTTTAATTTAAAGACTAAAGTATAATTATATGTGGAAGATATCTATTCATCAATAGGTACCTCCACTTCTATATATATATATACCATCCATCCATTATTTTTTTACACACTAAGAAAGAGAACGTAAGAGCACTCTTCTCACAAAATATCCAACTTGGTAGTTCTCTCTCGGTTATCAGATTCCCGTGTAAGATTGAGTGCGAAACATTACTCGTATCCTGATGCGTCTACGCCTGTGGATACGAGCGTACCCTCAACGAGGTATCGTTCTTCTTCCGCTGCATTGAACGAAATTTCAGGTTTGTGTTTCCGTTCGTTTTATTTAATGCTTTAATTAATTATGTGTTAATTAATTCGTTATATATATATATATATATATATATATATATATATATATATTATGTATATCTCATTTCTTTCATAAATAATTATAATTATTAAATATGATAAAAAGTAAATTTAAATTTTTTATTTGTTTAAAAATAAATTAAATTATTGTATAATATTAAGTTTCTAATTACATATTTATTAACATAATTATACATGTGATTAATAATGTAAATTGTTAGGTATTAATTTTGATACTAAACAATATTAAATTGAAAATAAAAAATATAAATAAATAAGAAAAAAATAGAAATTAAAAATATATGAAACGATATTTTTTAAATTAAATTATATTAAAATTACTATACTCTTCAATACATGATTCAATAATTTTTAACTCACTTATTAAAATATATTATTTCATTTATTTTTTCTAATTTAAAATTTTAAGTATAATAATTGTTAGAAAATATATTCCTTCCTCACCTATTAAATCACCTTATCCCGTCAGAAAATATATTCCTCCCTCACCTATTAAATCTAAAGTTTGTCTCATCTCAACATCTATGATCTGACCCAAATTTTCCCAAATATGCTTCAGTTTTTTTTTTATCAAAGCAAAATATTCATTCATTCAACAATTAAGTCAGCTGCCAAAGCAGCAACAATACAATTCGGCGGTCTAAGACCCCAGATTTCGCGATCCGGGAGTGAGCTCGCTGCTTTAGCTAACAAATGAGCAGCCGAGTTCGCGGAACGTCTAATAAATTCAACTCGAATATTGTTAAGAGTTGATAGAATACGATTACATTCCGAAATAACCATCCCAAGGGGAGAGTTAAGTTGAGCACAACACTTAATAGC
>CANYCX011152872.1:0-11181 GCA_948193385.1 Breynia disticha f. nivosa | reverse complement strand
ACTGAGCCGAGACTAATCCGGTTCGGGAAGGAGTTGGGGGTTAAGGTTCATTTCCCTTCCAATCGACGTTGCGGGGGATCGAACCGTGGTCCGCCCTACCAAGTTCAGCCCCCATTACCACTGAACCAAGAGGTCGTTGGTTGGAAAAATTAAACTTTAAGGTAGCATGTGGTGGCCATATCCTAATAAATTTCTAAACATTCACATTTTTATGGATCACAACAAACAAATGAATTTCATAAAGAGTGTGACTAAAGTGTATGATACATCAGCAAGTATTTCCTAAAACATTGCATTATGTTAGCTTATTTATGAATAAAATAAATATAGCCATACCAAACCAACAATCCAATATACAAAATATGACAATATAGTCACCTTCTTATAAATTAGAATAATGGAAACTTAAAACGGGAAAACTTGCAGTTTATCTATTTCATTTAAGAAATTCTAACAAAAACAATAAGGAAAGATGGGCCCACTATATATAAAATTCATATATACTTAATAGTTTAAAGTATTTTTAGTGTATATAAATTATGATTAATATTATTTGTAGTGTATAACATATATATAAAATCTCTATACTTAATAGTTTACCGTTTATTTTTAAGATTAATTACGTATTACACTGTATTTTTTTATTTATAGTAATATAACTATTTCAATTTTTTATAAAGTTGTATATTTTACTTTTTTAATTGTATTTACATAAAATAGACCTTTTTATAAGTATAAGTTACATATAAATTTTATAAAAAAATTTTATATGGATTTTCACTTTTTATGTATAAATTTATATCTATTTTTTAGTTTATTTGAACAGAATATAAATTTTTTATTTGATATATACTAAATTGTCATGTCTTTTTTATGAATTTTTTAAAGATTAACATTTATATAGATTTTTTTATTATTTTAAACTAAATATAAACTTTATATAAACTATATATATATATTATATACTTAAAAAAAAGAGATATATTTATAATATAATTAAAAAATAAATGTACAAATAATTTTAAATTTCATCTAATTTATAAATAAATAGCAAAAACATGGTATATATGAAATTAACTTATTTTAATTAAAGGAGGCATTGTCACTCACAACAAGATCATCGTCCTCTTGATCTTCCATATGTAAGTCGGGTTATTGGGGTGGGTCAATATGAATATGGCATCAAAATGACCCTCGTAATATAGCTGAAGACACCAAAGTATTTAATTTGTGAGGCTAAATCTTTTTCAGATGCATGGATTCATTTCCTTGAATATACCAATTTCTGCAGTAACTTTACGCCTTCTTCATAGAGATTGTTGAGACTCCGACAAAAGTGGTGGTAAGAAACAATTATCCAGTAAAATTTTAGGGAACTTTCCCTTATTTTACTAAAAAAAATTTAGTGCAATTAACGTCTTACTGTTTGAACGCTAAATGCATAATTTTCGATGTTAAATGTATTTAGCGTCCAAAAGTTAGATGTTAATTTTGGATGCCAAAACACTGAACGTTAAACATTTTGAGTCCACGTAGACATTAAATACTTTAGAGCCCACGTGGATTCTAACATAAAGTCTACGTTGACTCTAAATTTAGCGTCCATGTGTTCACTAAAATTCTACCCAAAATAAAAAATATTATAAATTAGTTATTCAAATAAAAATATAAAAGAAATATTAAATCGAATATATAAATAAAATATAATATATAAAATGTAAAATCATATAATGTACATACAAATAATAAAAGTACATGTATACGACTATCCTACGAGGGGACAGAAGTAGCGGTGGCTGGTGAGATGCAGAGTCATCGGTATCAACGTGCAAATGCAAAAAATACAACTTCATCTGCCGCTAGAGATCCGCGAATCGTCAGTTGTTCCCTTGTTGTGTACGCGCGTTGTCTTGTCGTTGAAACTCGTACTATTCTTGTTGACGTAACAACGCCTGTTCTAACGTGTCAACTCGCATATAGAGTTGTTGATTTTCCCGACTGATCTCCATGATGTGTGTGTCGTCTCACCGTGGGTTATTAATCTACTAGGCAAAAAAAGAAGTAGCGGGCCCCACGTCAAAAACAGATCCTCTAGGCCCGACCCTGCTTTGGCCTCCATGTAGGCTTCGCATTGATCCTGCACGCTCGTGTTGTCCTCGGAAGACCATTGTCTAAGTGTAGTCTAGACGCATGCTTGTTGAGAAAAATTAAGTCATAAATATATAAATGAACTTAATTAAAAAAATGAATAGAGATTGTGAAATAAAAATTACATGTACCTCCGAGGATCTCTTGTTAACGAACTGGGTCTGATCCCCGCGTCGTGTGTATGTCCGCACGAAAACATCGAGGGTCCAACGAGACTCTAAATTGACATCCACGTGGATACACTACAAGATTCTACGTATTTAAAGTCAAACTGAATTTGGACGCTAAATTCTTGCATTTGGAGTCCATGTGGACGCCAAAAATTTGGAGTCCACGTGGACTCCAAATTTGGCATCCACATGGACTCTAATGTTGCGGGAAAGTAAACAGTAGTGTGGGAAATTTTGGCGGGACAATTTGGAGTCCACGTGAACGCCAAATTTTTAGCGTCAACGTGGACTCGAAATTTGGAGTCCACGTGGACGCCAAATATATGGACTCAGTGAATAGTAGCGCAGGAAAAATTCTCGCTAATTTTGGAGTCTACGTGGACGCCAAATTTCGAGTCGACGTGGACGCCAAAATTGTGGACTCTGTGAATAGTAAAGCAGGAAAAAATCCCGCCAAAATTGTAGTCCACGTGGACGCTATTTGCCATCCAACCCAAACAAAATGGCGTCCACGTGGACGCCAGCTCCACCTCGAATTCCCTCCCAAATGGGTGGACGCCACGTGAATGGTTTGGGCGGTATTTCTCCCGCCCAAACTCTGACACATGGATGAACCACGTTTGGAGTCCACGTGGACGCCATATGAAGTCCACGTGGACGCCAACAACCACATATGTTATAAATCGATTTTTCCTCTCTCTCCTCTCATTTTCACCACACTTTCCACTTCTCAATTTCGGTTTTCCTCTGGGTTCTCGGCTGCTGAGCATTTTTCGATTCTTTTACGAAGTACGTGACTTTTCTTTTTATTATTATCGTAATTGTATTATTGTTTTTTTATTTTTGTTATAAGTTTGTGATTTATTTTAACATTTAGGAATGAATTATTGCGATTTATTGCTTTATTTAGTGAATTAATTGTTGTTATGATTTAATGAATTGATTTGTGAATTAGTTTATAATTATACTTATTAGGTTGTTTTAGTTTTATTCTTTGCATTTACGAGTAAATAGATTTTTAGCGAATTAAATTAACTTTACTTAGTTAGATAAGACTTAAATTTTTTTAAAGGATGTCTGGACGTAGAGCACATTCTGTTCAGTGTAGACGGGGCGCTAGACCCCCGCGAGCATCAGCTCCCCTTCCCATCCGTCGGGATCACAACTTGATTTTGGATCGGATCATGTGCCACCGAGAGACTCTCGCATTTCTCCTTCCGACTTGTCTCCCTCACAGCCACACGTGCCTCTGATTGTGGCCCTCACTCCATCTTCCGTACATGGACCGACACAGTAGTAGCCTGACTTTACACTATCTAATGAGGAATTCAACTTCGCCATCGATGTGGACGCTTTTACATTGCCTGACGAGCCACAAATTACGCACCATTCTGCTGGCTCGGAGCCTCATCTATCGCGACACAATCATAAGACGTCCATTTCTACCAAATCAACTTCACAAAAATCCAATAGATACGATCCAAACGCCATCTTTTAGTTGAGACGAGAAAAGGGCGTGTAAGTTAATTTTAATTTAATTTGGTGATATAAATACTTTTAACTTAATTTTTTTGATTATTAGTATTAAAATTATTGTAGTTTGGAGCCTCACGAGGAAATTAGCCGTTATTCCACACGGATTATTACGTCCTCACCTGATCCCGACGCCGACGAATGGAAGAGCGCTAGCAGTGAGTCGAAAGAACGATGGTATCAAGCATGGAAAGTAAGTAGATTAAATTTATCAATTGTAAGTATTTTTTAACATTAATTTTTCTAATAAGAATATTTTTGTAGCAAAATTTCACATGGGATCCGGAGACTTCCGACCTGACAAAGAGGTCAGACGTTATTGGGAAAAGCAGACTGGTTGTAGATACGACGGTCTTTTACAAAAGGCGCGAAAGGAAAAAAGACAACCAGCGTGGATCAATTCCCCTACTTGGGACGCATGGATTGCGATTTGGAGTACACCAGAATACAAAACAAAGTCAGAAAAGCAGAGGGCGAATCGAATGTCACGACCAACCTTGCACACTGGGGGATCTATTACACACAGCTAGCACCGCAAGAGGATGATACATTTTCTCTATTTTTAATATTTAAATTCAGTATAGATAGTATAAATTCAAATTTTAACAACTTATTTTTAGGAGAAAGCACTCGGGTATAAGGTTGGTTCGTACGATGTTTTCTTGCGTACGCACACACATCACGTGATCCAAGCCAGTTTGTTGACGAGCGATCCACGGAGTTTAGTGTAAGTACTTTTATTTTCACAATCTTTTTTTATGTATTTACTTTATTTATATATATATATTTGTTACTTAACTTTTTTCAACAGACACGTGTTCAGAACGCCCTTTTGTAAGCGTTCTTCTGAGGGTAGCACGAGCTTACAGGACCAGTGCGAGGCATACATGGAGGCTAGGCGGGATCGGCCCTGGAGGTTCTGTTTACGACTTGGGGGTCCGATGCTACTCATTTTTTCGTCGAGCATATTAGCAACCTACGACGAGACAGTACACGTGTGATAGAGATCAGCCACGAAAACGAGCAGCTTCGTACTCGAGTTGAGATGTTAGAGCGCTAGCAACAAGAGAATGCTTGACGCCACGAAGAGATGTTAGAGCACCACCAACAAGAGAACAACCGACGATTCGCAAACATGCAGCGGCAGATCTAGTTATACTTTTCACGTTCACACTTTGATGTCAATGATCCCGCGTCTCACTAACCACCTCCTTCGTAGGATCTACGTATTATCTATTTTATTATATTTTGTACGCACATTAAACAATATCGGATATTATGTATTATATTTTGTATTGATATTATATATTATATTTTAATATTATATTTTATCTAATATTTCTTTTACTTTTTAAATAATTAATTTTAATTTTTTTGGGTTATAGGAGTCCATGTTGACTCCGAAATTTGGCATCAACTTGGACTCCAAAATAGCGTCCACATGGTTAGTTATTGATAATGTGTGTTCTAAACCTAAGCAATGTACGTTACGATGTTCAACATACGTTATTGAGGGGTTTGGGCAAGTAAAGTGCGTTACCCATCCATAAGGTACCCATCCATAAGGTACGTTATTTGGGAATAGTCCTTGGTTTATAAGGGAATGATGATCGATGTATATTACTCATGCTAGTATCGTGCGTCATTATCTTAGGTTATTATGGTACACTCATATTTTTTAAATTTTCTTTATCAACTTCTTTTTCAATCTAATTATTCACTCATTTGTCAACATAAATTATATCTTTTTATGAATTAAATTTCAAGGCGTTACAAATATATTTTAATTTATTTAGTGTTGACTATTTATTATGAATACTAAATTAAAATTAAAAAAAATAAAAAGTAATAAAATTAAATTCTATAGGTTTTAATGAAATATTAATGTGGACAAATTCTTTAAATAAATTTTAGCACCGAAGTGAAATTCTAAATAAATCAGTTTTGTATTACAAGTTCCTGATTGGACATAATCTTTGCAAGTTAAAGAATTTGTGTGATCTAAATATCGGTGCACAGATCTCAAGTCGTTGCCAAACAGTACTTATAAGCTCCGCTAGAGGACAGATAAATTACTCCACTTCCAGACAACACACTGCACAAAAGCTGAATCACTCATCAATGCTCCAAAATTGACCCAGTTTTCAAACTCAAGGAGCCTCGTTTTTCAAATAGTTTTCTAAAATGGAAAACAAATTTCTAATTTTTGACCATTCAATCACACTAATCACTTATCATAGGCGGGAATAATACAAACCCAATTTGAAAATACAAAATAGAAGAAAGAAATCCTTTTAAAACAATACTCAAAAAGCTGATTTGTTTATTTTTTAGTCACAAACACGCACTCCTGAGTCTCTCTCTGTCTGTCACTCTTTTGAGTACTCTCTCACACTTCCACATTCAGAATCACATGCTCTCTCACCTTTTATTTCCAAAGTAATGAAAGAGAAATTAGAGCTACAAAACAAGACGTAGAAGATACACATTCACATTAATGTCTTCTATAAAACTTTTGATTTGGTTAACCTCTTTGTTTTCTACTGTATCTTTTCTATTTTGTCCACTGCTATTTTTTTCCTTACTTTGATTCTAGTTGTCTCAAATTAAGCTCATTTCTTGTTGTTTCACACTTAGAAGAGCTCCGTTTTTGGAGCTTAGTTAAAAGGTATTAATCTGGTTTTTTTTATTTAATATCTTGATGTGTTAAATGGGCTTTTTAAGCTTGCTTCAATGCATAAATCTACTCTTTTTTCTTTTTGTTTTTGCATTCTCGGCTATTGTTGGTCGCTACTGTTTCATTGACATTGATTTTATAGTGTGCGAAGTAAGAGCTGTTATAAAGATGAGATTTTTATGAAGTGGGTTAATCCCAATTGTCGTTTTAATTAAAGGGTTGTTGGTGTTACTTCAAAGAACCCCTGTGATGGTGTTTCTTGTTTGTCTGTTACTGAATGTAGCAACATTGAACCTTTTCTTGCTTTAGATTGTTGAGTTCATTTTTTATTGATCTCTTTCTATTAATGTTCTGTTGTTGTTGTTGAAGTTGGATGGTTATTGGTTGCATTTGAAGCAAAGCTGATAAATCCAGAAGCCAAGTCTTCTTTTTTTGTTCAAACTTTTCAACTTACCCCATTTTTTTTAATAGCTAGCTGGTGTACACATTTAGCAAGAAAGGTTTTGGTATAAATTTTCTTGCACTATGTGGATTTGTTGCCAAAAAAATTTGTTCACTTGATTTCATTAGCTTACATTTTGGTGCAGGAAGACTTTTGTTGATGATTTAGTGTGAGAACTTGGTGGGTTTTGTAATGGAGAAAAGGAAATGGTTGTGGAATAAGAGAAAGCCTTCTGAGAGAAGCCCTGGTGAAACTGAAAGTTCCGGATCAATTTCTTCTCATTCTGAGAGATTTTCTGATGAACAAGTAAGTCTCTCGAAAGTTGAATCCCCTCATTCAAAAAATTTGAGCTGATTTCAAGTTATTTTTCACTGCTGAGACTTAACAATTTCATGACATTTCTTTATTGTATGCTAAAGTTGTCAATCATTGTAGATAACTGTGCATGCGGGCCTTTGCCAAAACTCATCAAGGTTGTATTTGTCAAACTTTAATGATTTAACGCATATCTTTTGAACTGTACTCGCACTACTACATCATAGTCTGTGAATGGAGTAACTGAGTGCTGGAGATATGAGCCATGTGACTATACATTTACTTGAAGTTTTTTTCATTATATTTGCGGATGAAGGAAGTATTCATGGTAAATTCAAATCTTCAATGTAAATTAAAATTTTAATACCGCCACAGAAAACCCATCCCCATAAATTGTTACTTTCTATTGGACTTGAAATGCATTGAATTTTCATTTAGAAATATTTTAGCTGACTGCATTTTGCTGGCTTTCTTTTCTCATGAGTTGCAAGATTTGAGTCTGTTTGTCTTGTTGATTTCTAACACCTATTTTCTTGGAAGCAGGATGCCCTGAAATCATCTCCTAACAATGATTCCCAATCACCTGAAGTCACGTCTAAAACCATAGCCATCAATGAAGATGTTAATGATAGTATTAAGCATTTGACAGAAAGATTATCTGCTGCTCTAGTGAATGTGAGTGCCAAAGATGACTTAGTAAAGCAGCATGTTAAAGTTGCAGAGGAAGCAGTTGCAGG
This sequence comes from Breynia disticha f. nivosa, assembly GCA_948193385.1. NCBI lineage: Eukaryota > Viridiplantae > Streptophyta > Magnoliopsida > Malpighiales > Phyllanthaceae > Breynia > Breynia disticha. Next base: position 3,159 of record CANYCX011152872.1, on the reverse strand, counting down.
TATTGATCAAATGAAAATCTGTCACTATATCAATTGATTTTTGCATATGAACTGTGCTTTCCAGTATATCACAGAGTATGAAGGACCCTGCCGTTTTTAGGCTGAAATTAACCTTTTCTTTTGTTTTTTGGTTAAGAAAATGAATTGCTAGGTTTCCTCCATTTTGCCAAAATAACGGACTCATTTTCTGTGGTGAACACTAAAATTCTTTCCATTTGCCTTGTCAAATAATTTTCTTATAAAATTTTAGGTTGGGAAAAGGCGGAAAATGAAGCGGTGGCTTTAAAGAAACAGCTTGAAGCTGCAATTCAGAAGAATTCTACTTTAGAAGATCGAGTAACCCACATTGATGGTGCCCTCAAAGAATGCGTCAGGCAACTAAGGCTTGCAAAAGAGGAACAGGAAGAAAAAATTAATGAAGCTGTGGCAAAGAGAACAAATGAATTGGTGTCCTCTAAATCAAAAATAGAGAGCGAGCTTTCTGAGTTGAAATTGAAAGCTGAAGCTGCAAGAATTGAATCCCCTCCTCAAATTGATTCTGATATTTGGCATAAACTTGAATATTTGGAACAAGAGAATGCATCACTAAGACTTGAGTTTTTGTCTCAATCTGAGGAATTAGAAGTCAGAACAATTGAGAGGGACTTGAGCACCCATGCCGCAGAAACTGCAAGCAAGCAGCACTTGGAGAGCATAAAGAAGGTGGCTAAGCTTGAGGCTGAGTGTAGGAAGCTTAAAGCCCTGGCTTATAGATCACCTTCTCTAAGTGATCCCAAAACTTCTGCTGCCTTATCATTTTATGTCGAATCTCTTACTGACAGCCAGTCTGACAGCGGAGATAAGCATAATGTAGTGGATGTAGATGCTCGCAAAATAAGTTGCTCGGAGCTGAACAAGGGGGAGCCTAGCTGCTCAGACTCATGGACACCAGCATTAATTGCCAGCAGAAGCCTCCCAAATTCTTCTATAGAAATTCATCTCATGGATGATTTTCTTGAAATGGAACGACTTGCTGCATTGCCTGAGCCAAACAGTGAAACTAATCATTCTGAACAAGATACTGCTACCAAACAATCTACTGATGAAGAGAAGTTGTTACGTGCTGAATTTGAAACGATGATTCGACATGCATCTGAGCTGGAAGAGAAGCTACAGAATAGGGAAAGAGAAACGATGGAATTGAAATCTGAATTTGAAGGTAAACTACAAAAAATGGAAAACGAGAAGATTGAATTGGAGGAGAAACTCAAGAAAGTGGAAGGAGAAAAAAATGAATTAGAAGAAAAATTGGAGAAAATAAATGAAGAGCGAGCCGAACTCGAGATGGCGCTAGTAGAAAGCGAAGATAAGAACGAAGCATCAGACTGTCAACTTAGAGAGACCCAAAAGGAGTTGGAAGAGCTGCAGGAAGAAATCTCTATGAAAAATGAAGCAAAGCAACAAATTGAATCACAAATCATCAGCATGGAAGCTGAGGCACTAACCATGTCTGCAAAAGTTAGTTCATTAGAAGCCGAGGTAGAAAAGGAGAGGGCAACATCGAAAGAAAGCGCAGTCAAGTGTCAGAAACTAGAGGAAGAGCTTTGCAGGAAAAACCAGGAAATTGAGCTCCAGCAAACTGCAAGCTTAAACTTTGAACCAAAGATAAAGCAGGTCACTATTGCTTACTTTTTTTGTCAACATTACTAGCTATTTACCTTAATCTAAGATGGCATTAACAGTAGTTGTATGTAGCAGGAGGATCTAGAAGTAGCTTCAGGGAAACTTGCAGAATGCCAGAAAACAATAGCTTCTCTTGGCCAACAACTGAAATCTCTAGCAACCTTGGAAGACTTCTTGATTGACACTTCAAGCATGCCAGGCCTTACTTCAAGCGCACAAACGGTTGCTAAAGATAATGGAGCAACGTGGAAGTTACATTCGAATGAAACATTTTCGCCGAAAAGGGAATCGAGTTCGAAAGTTGGCAGTGACAATTCTGCTCCTTCATTGCATAGAAGTGAGGAAAGCACACCCCCTTCTGCAGCTTCGTCTAATTCATCTGCTGTATCTTCAGGTCAAACAGGTTCTGATCACAAGAACCGCACTGGCTTTGCGAAATTCTTCTCTAGAAGTAAGAATGGGTTGCAACTAGAAATCTAGATTGTTTTACAAACAAAGAGGGAATGGAATGCCTGGTTAAGTGATATTTAATCAGCAGCGATTGTTTTTTGTCATTGAGTATACTAGAAGCAGGAAAAACAAATTCAAATTTATTGAATTCCAGTTAGATGCTTGTGCATTGCAGTGTTGAGTCCAATGGCACATCGTCGCTGTTACAAGGATTACTATCTCTCGCCATACTATTCCAGCACGTTAGAGATTGTTTAAAATTCAAATTTAAAAGTTTGCCAGTTTGTTGGTATATTTGTTTGGTTGATAATGTTGATTGGTAGCTTTGTGGTTCTAATATTTAAAAGTCTGTTGTGAATTCTACATAAAAGCGGGTGGAGTTTGAGATTGAGACTCCGGAACAGGAAAAGAACAATCAATGAGATCCAATGCGAGTACAGCTGGTAAGTCATGGCACAAAATTTGTGTTGATGATTACACAAAAATGGTTCAAGATGGTTGTGTGCTAGGTATGGATCTTAAAGGGCATGAAACAACTGGTGGTGTCCTTGGCAATTCTAGCGTGGACTTGGTTCCGTGTGGTAGAACTCGAGACCCTTAAGGGATGTAGTAGAAGTTATTCCAGTTATGGTGTTGAGAAGAAATCAACTCAACAGGAAAGAATTGTTAGGTTTAATTAATTTATTGAAGAGATTTGGAATCATTAGAAGTATATGTTTGGTTAATCTATTTGGGTAATATAGATTTGGTTAAATACTATTTAGGTAGTAGAGTTATACTAGATCTAAAATACAATTTGTGTGAGACCAATATATAGTGGCTTGTACTTTTCTCTTATTAGCCTTTGTGACTTTAACTTTTTGGTGACTGATAATAGAATAACTTGGTTCTCTATCCATGAAGTAGGTTGTAAGGATTGAACCACATAAATTCCTGTGTGTTGTTCTCTTGTTTCCACATCTCATCTACTATCACGCAATTTCCTGACAAGTGGTATCAGAGCTATGGTCGTGTTTCATGGAAGTGATTGAAGGTGAAGAGAAGTTA
>CANYCX011152592.1:0-14261 GCA_948193385.1 Breynia disticha f. nivosa | reverse complement strand
AAATGTTCAAATGGGATGGCGAACGGCCTGGTCAGCTGGTACCCCAAATGTGTGAAATGGTTTGAATGTTTAAATGGTCAATTATATTGCATAGCTTCTTGTGTTTGTTTGCAAAATGTGATAATGTCGTAGGGAAATTGTCCATTTTGGTAGTGTTGCTTACTAAGTTATCAAAAACTTATTTTGCATTTTATGCCTGCCATATTTGACATTGGCAGGAATTGAAGAGGAAGCTTAAGCTCTTGCCGACTGAAGCCAAGGAACAAGTGAACCAACGCAGCCGTGCACTGAAGTGGTTTGATGAATAGACGTCAAACTTAGCACATGAAACATTTTATGTGTGTAGGGATTTTTAATTAAGATGTAGTTTTGAAATGAAATGAAACAATTCTATTTTATTATAGAATTGATTCATTTGGAAAACTTATTTTATTTTTACGGTATTTTATATTTAAATCCCTAGATATATAGTTCCATTTGAAAAAGGAAAAATAGTACGGTAAAAAAATGGAACACATGTAAAAGATTTTCCTTTAAAAGACTTTTGATTTTTAATTATGTTTGAAAAATTTATAATTTCCAAGTTTGGGTACCACTTGAGGATAATAATTTATAAAATACAGAACAAGTGGTAGTCGAATTTGGGTGTGACATTTAGTGGTATCAGAGCTATGGTTTGTTAAGAACCTCAGCTCCTTAGGTTATGAGTTATCACCATGTTTGGGTATGGATTTTGAGAATATGTTTTCATTGTTTCATGCATGCCAAGGTTGAAGACTTGCATTTGTTTTCATTATGAGATATTTTCTTTCATGATGCATAATAGAGGGTTCCTTCATGAAAGAGGAATTTGGGGACAGTGCACAAAGGCCAATGGTTTTTGGAAGTCAAAGAAAGAGTACGCACCTCACTACCTAAGGACAACAGTGAGCTAAATAGATTATTTGGTGTGGTTATTGTGAAAACATATGGGTATAATTGATTTAACAATAATATTTGGATACCCATGTTTGTATGTTTTGCTTAAATGACCTTAATAAATTTTTGTGAAACATATTCCTTAATGTGGAGTAAGTAAAGAAAAAGAAATGATAAACAGACTGGAGGCAATCTTTAAGACAAGCAAAAAAAATATGTTTGTGTTTAGTTCATATGGAAATGATGTTATAAATTGTGAGGCGATGCGATGGTTAGGATATGTATTCACTTAGCTATGGTTATATAGTAAATTTAGCTGGGTATTTGAGTGATAAAAATGGTGTTTAAGGTTCGTGGTTATAGATATACACGGAATAAATAGACATATGTGATTTGGCCTTAGAGATTATTGGAGTGTGTATAATGATTGGTGAATGCAAGTAGGCTTACCTACTTATATACATAAGTCTTGAATTTTATGATGAAATGAGGAATGAGTATGCATTTTGATTTCGCAAAATGGAAATGATATTTAAGACATATAAATGTCAATGTAAATGGAATATTGTACATAGGTGATTATTCCACTAGGAATTGTTTGGATGTGTGTTATGATTGAGTGATGCGGGTAAACTTATCTAATTTGAAGGGATTAAATGAGTTTTAATGTAATGAAAGATGCTATATGCATTTTGAATTGGGTATTTATGAAAAATAGTGTGACATGAATGTATACATTGGCATTTAGGAACGAAATAAAAAATGTATGAGTAATGGATGGAAAATAATTCCTGTTGATTATGAAAAGAGTGACCCTATGGAATCATGTAGAGGAAATATAGAGAAGATGATGTGTATATTTATAGAGCATAATATGCATGTGATGAAAGTGATAAAATAAAATGTGATGAGTTATGAGATAGGTATGATCGATGACTTGACATAATTTGAGCTATGAAAGGTTTACATAGAGTAAGAGATGAATATATCTTTGCTAATCTAAGACATTATTGTGCCACATACATAAATGTGCACCAGACTGAACTGACAACGAGATACATACAAAAAAATGTATCAAAGTTGGGAGAGTGTTAATTTATGAATGTTATTATCGTTTTCATACTTATTGATGTTGTTGATGAGGGATCTTTATGTTCTTGAAAAATTAAGGGAAAATCCTAATAAGGATGTGTATATATATACTGGATTCTACGTGTTTATTTTGTGTGAGTATGAGGAGTGGCATACACTGTGTTGAATTATGGATAAAGGTGCCTTAATATTGGTCTAACCATGAGAATTGTATGCAGGTGGTTAAGGATATTGTAATAGTTTGTGAATTATGGATGTTTTTCCTTATAATCTAAGTTAAATCCAGCTTAGTAAGGCTGTGAAATGTGTCAAAATGATTAAGGCTTGACGGTCATTTAATGATTTGTGAATGAGAACTTCTAATTGAAGTGAAAAATTTGATGAGTTTTAGTGTTTAGAATTGTAAAAGAAAGAGATTTGAAGTGTTACTTAGTTATGAATAGGGAAATAATGCTAAGAGACATAATTGTGATTTCATTTGAGACTATGATTATTGAGGTTGTTATCGCTTGTTCTTGTTCTGGAAGGCAGTGTCAATGTTGTAAATTGCATGAGGAAGAAAATCTTTGACTTCCTACATATTTTTCTTGACCAAGGGTAGGATGTTATCGACATTTCTCTCAATATTTTGCATTTTTTGCATTTCTCCTTCGTGTGCACACAAATCATTGTTTTGCTACCTACCTTGGGTTGGCACTACCTGGTAAAGGAGGAATTACGAGCATAGATATAGTTATGAAGATTAAGTGAGAATGAGTTTCTGAGGTAAAAAGGAAATTGGTAAGAGGAATGACATGAGGAAGTTAGTATGGTAAATAAGGTATGACATGTTTAGGGTGAGATTGAACAATGATTGAGTGGAATAAGTTGTTCAGATATATATATGTGTATTGTTATTAAAATTTATGATGGGGAAAACAAAATGGTAAGTACATCATAGGATCAATTAAGTAATATGAAGTGATGTACTATATTGGTATGAAGGAAAAAAAAAATTGAGTGGAAATTTTGTGAACATAAGTTAGATGTTATTGTGGATATTACATCATATGGGTGCCTATTGAATGGTTGATAGCAAGACGGAGTTGCATTCTCCGAGGGAAGTTAACTGTATAGATGAAAAGGAGAAATGTAATCTGTTTTCTTAAGAGTTTTGACATGGAAATGATTTAGAATTTCGAGGACGAAATTCTTTTAAGGGGGGTAGATCTATAACACCCTCAAATTTTTGGTTAATTAATATTTAAATTAAAATACGTATTAAAATATGTAGGAAAAATTTTTTCGCGATTATATTAAATAATAGTTGGGTTGAGAAAATAGAAATTTGTGAATTATTAAAATTTTGGGATGTTTAGATCACCGGGAAACGAGAAAGATGATGGGGAGATAAACCAATAGGGCCCGAGGTCAAAACCGTCCAAACCAAAAAGTCTATATATATCTCTTAACTCTCTCCCTCTCTTTCCATCAACAAACGTATCTCTCCTCCCTTTTTCTCTCTCTAGGCTCAAGGGAAAAACCCTAGAACGTCGTTCTTCGCGAAACCCTAATGTCGGACAGCTCCAAAATCGATTAAGAACTTAGCTGGGGTAAGTTTTCCTTCCTTGATTTCGTGATTTTCGACCGTTATTGTAAACCCTAACTTTCTTATCACATATTTTGTCTGGTTGGGGTCGGAATCGGGTAAATAATGGTTTGGTTGTAACCTTAAGGAATATACTATCTTATAGTAACAATTTTCGTTGTTAAATTCTGGTTTAGGTGTTCGAAATCGAGGTTTGAAAACCGTCCATGAATAGCGACAAAATTGGGTTTTCGGGCAGGAGTTGTTTTACGAGTTCCATTACTTAGGTAAGCTTTATTTGACTTTATTGATGGTATTGGTATGGTCAATTTTGAATGGGTCTTGTTGTGGTGAAATTAATTGAATGAGGAAATAAATTAGTTAGGGGTTTCGAGAGGGAACTATATAAATTAAACGGATTAAGGTGTTGTGGTTGACATGAAACAATAAAGGATAGCTAAACAAGATTGTTTAGTGGATTGATGATGATTAGTGTTAAGGAAAAAGATGAGTTAATTAGAGGACAGAGTGTTAATAATAAAGGAATGAAATGAATCATTGATATTAATCCTTAATGAAATGATTAGGGGATTGATATATATATTAATGTCAATATTATAGGACATTCGGGTTTATGGTGAGGATGACTCGTGATGGAAATTTAAAGTGTTTGCAAAGGTGTTTGCTAAGGTAAGTGACATGAGCACATTTCTCCCTGAGCATGTTAGTAAATGTATGAATTGAACACCTTAGGTGATGATTGATATATGATGGAATGTGATTATGAATAGTGGTTGATGTTTGTGTTATAAGAGTTATGGTAGATTAATTGAGGCTTTGGGTAAATGTAAATGAATATGGAATTTGAAGTGTTAATAGATGTTTGTGAATGATTGGTGATATTTGAATAACTAAGATTAGTTAATTGGCTAGTGAATGATTTTGATAATTGGAAGGATATTAAGTGGAATGCCTTGTGTTTTGTACCATGATTTAAGGATTAAATTTTGTGTTTGATTTGGTAAAATGTTAGGATGAAGTTAAGACTTGACATGGATGAAATGTTGAAGTGTTTGGGTTGCAAAATGCTGAAAACAGAGGACCCAAATGGTTTGGGAAAACCGTTCCCCAAACCGTTTCAGTTTGCAACCAAACCAGAATGGGAAAACGGTTTGCCAAACTGTTTAGCCAAACCATTTGCCAAACCGTTGGGCATGATTTCCAGCATATAAAAATGTGACAAAATGAATCTGAACGAGTCCGATTGCTTGGGTATGCGTATGTTGCCTTCATTAGTTGTTCTTATGGGGTAAGATAACTTTTATATAAGTTATATAAATGTATGAAGGCTATAGTATGGACTAAACTTGCCATGAAATAGATCATTGATTAATGACTATAGAATTGAAATTGATGGTATATGATTTATATTTGTTATGTCATGATAGATGGAATAAATGTGAAATGTAATATGTATAAGCTTGGGAAAGTCTATGCATTAAATTGTGATCAAAATGTGAAATGTTTGAATCTGTGTACATAAGGCCACAGGTTCTTGGGAGTCAGAGCGAGAGCACGCACCTCATTAACTAAGGGACAACACAGAAATAAATAGAGTATTTGGTGTGGTTATTATGAAAAATCTGTGTACAATTGATTTAATAATAATGTTTAGATATCTATGTTTTGTATGTTTTGCTTAAATGGCCTTGATAAATTTTTGTGGAAGCGTGTTCTTTAGTGTGGAGGAATTAAAGAAAAAGGAATAATAAAAGGAATAATAGTGTTTCATTGGCATAGTCGGCAGAGAATTTAATCCCTGCTCTGATACCACTTAATGTGAAACTCAATTTTAGAATCCATTTTCCTTGATAAACAATGTAAATAAAGAAATGATATAAAAAACAACTCTTTAAAATGAGGAGAGAGAAAATATATACTCGCTATTTATACAAAACCTCAGCCCAACCTGTTTAGTTTTCAAAATGAAACACTAACTGAAGCAAAATTGTTTGAAAGCAGCTATCTACGATGTGCACATCATTTAAACAAAAAATGAGGGTGAGTATGAAACATACTCAGTAAGTAATCTTATCTTTAATCATAATACAATCAGCTCTTAATGATGTGCACGGAAAAATATAAATCTGCACGTTATTTTCTCCCTATGGCATCCGTTTATGCCAGTAAAAATCACAACCATTCAAACCACACAGGATTTTATATCCGCAAAGGTATATATACTTAATTCAACACACATCAATCTTTACATAGTTCTAATCTGTCAATATAGCACACAGCAGCATTAAGATCACACAGATCAATCTAACATCAACACAGGATAACACACATCAAATACAACCCACACAGGCTCAATTATCCACATATGAATGATCACACAGATCATATTTACATGAAATAATCATCCACACAGGATTAATTATATCAAACATACATAGAGAAATGTAAATGTATGAAATCAAATGGTAATGCAAATCCACAAACGATGACCCTGGGTTTTTATCTACCATAGCACACAGCAGTGGAAATCCTCTATCGCACACAGTTGAGGACTGGTACACAGCCTAAGGACACAGCACTGAGCATATAGCTCATAAATACGGACAACACACAGTAAGTCCAAGACAGCACACAGTATGTCCTTATCCACACAGGATAATCCACATAGGAATATAGCCACACAAGCTCGTGTCACACAAATGCTTATGCAATATGTGAATGTATGAATGCTATTTGTATTATATCAGCACACAACATAGGAATGACATTCATATCAGCACACAACATAGCTCACATAGAGCATATCAAATACCACATTGAAATCATATGTATCATGCTTTCCATTATACCATTCTAAGCACACAACAATAGAACAAAGAAAGCATATCAACATCTCACATAGAGAACATACCACACAGGTATAAGTATCAACATCATATCCATAATGACTCTATGTCAACATTTATTTAAGCAAAGCAATACATGCTTTTCAACAATCAACTAATAATCAACCATATCACAATCATATATCCATGTAAACAAACATTTCTTTACTCACAATCAACCTTAAGTCATTGATAAATCAACCATAAACATACCATTTTCAACTTGATTCATCTAATTCTAGCAATCTCAAAACACAACATTATAGGCCAACTATGTATAATCTTACGAATCAATTTAGTAAGCGTAAGAACACTTACATGTAAGCTTAGAATACTTACCTCAAACATAAGGCAAAATCAACACTCTAAACCCTGTCGCAAACTTCGCTCAACTGTCGTACAGTTCCTCTTGTACGAAATTAATCATATACAAAGAATCATTCAGCTTCCTAACAGATATATACTAGTATTTCCATCATCAATTCAATTCAAACCTTAATTAAAACCATTAATTTATACAAAAATGTCAGATGACAACGAGTTTACCTTGCTGAAGTCCGAATAGAAACTCTAAAACTCATCTACATTACGTTCTCGTATGAAATCTATGAGTTTACCTTCGAGAGAATATCCGTAATTATTTTTACCTCTCTCTTTTCGTTCAAAACATGTCAATTTAAAAATTCCTGTCGGTCAGAATGGTTTATAGAATGGCCTAGCAAACCGTTTTGATGGTCGTTTCACCTATGCACAAAAACGCATTTCTAAGTCTAAAATTTTGTGGAGAATGGCCATTGGAATGGCCTTTTGGGCGTTCTGGTGGTGGTTCTCCCTTAAATTTCTGCACAAAATGCATTCTGGCATCAATTAAGAACGGCTATGGAAACAGTTTGCTATAGCCATGACCAAGGTCATTTCAAGCCATTTCTTCAACTTTCCTTAATGGTTTCCCATGAAAATTCTATCAACCTTTGATCAACCTTTGATTAACCTTCATAACTTAAGGTTTAAAAATTACTTTCGCTCAATTTTCATACGAAAATTTTTTTAGATGTTACAATTCTATCACGAAGAGACTCAACAAAACAAGTATGTTGTACGTTGTCATATTAAAGATGGGTGTGAGTGGAGGTTGCGTGCTTTCTTGTAGAAATTATCAAGATTTCGGGCAATCACAAGGTACAACGGGTCACACACTTATGTTATGCCTTGTGATCGTGTGGGACGTCAAAATTTGGATTATAATTTTTTATTCAAATATGTTAGCCTGTTGGTTTAAAAACAGCCAAACATCGAAATAGGGGTGTTGAAAAGCCATTTTAGAGGAAGATTTTGCATTAATCCCACTTAAAAAGTAGTTTGGAAAGCCGAACAGAAGGCCAATAAACAGCTTTGTAGGGATTGGGAGGAAAGTTTTAATTCTCTTTGTCCTTTCATCAATGTTGTCACAACTTTCAATCAGTGATCTTTCTAGGATATTAAACACGACGAGATTGTGATGAATCATCTCGTAGTTCCCAATGTTTGCACTTTTCGGGGATTATTCTGCTCTTATAAACCATGTATTGAAGCATTTAAAAAGTGCAAACCCTTTTTGTGCATTGATGGAACTTTTTTGTATGTAAAACATAGAATGTGTTAGTTGACTGTTGAAGCAATTGAGGGAAATGAAAAGTTATTTCCAGTTGTATTTGCTTTGGTGGACAGGGAAAATAATGACAATTATGCCTGCTTCTTGAATGTTTTAAAGGAAATTATCGTAGATGAACATCCCTATCCAACAGATGTTTATATCATTTCGATCACCACAAAGGAATACTGAATGTATTGCAATCATCTCCATGAGAGAATGATCCTCATCGGTTCTGCATCGGGCACATTACCAGCAACTTCAACCCACATTTTAAGAACTTGCACTTAAAGAAAGTTGTCGACAAAATTGGTGAGTCGTATGATGATATTTTTTTCATATATTAAACACATCAATACAATATTTACAATTCATATTTTTTTAATATGAAATATTGTGTGTAGGACTGTAACCACAAAAGAAAACAAATTAGTAGCATGGTGCGACTTCTCTGTGAATCTCATGAACCAGCATTTGATTGGCTTCAACTGTTGGATAAGAAAACATGGGCATTATCATAAGATGACTGCTTTAAATATGGCATAATGACCAGAAACTTTGAAGAGTCATACAATTATATGTTGACGAAGCTGCAAGTTTCTTCTATGGCGCAGCTGATGTTCATACAACTTGTTAATCTATTCAATAAGAACAGAGAACTAATAGAAGAATCGCTAAATACAAGTGATAAGTTCACTGAAGCCTGCATGAGTATCTTACGTAAATGAGTATCTAAAGCCTATGGTCATAGTGTCACTGTAACATCCAGAAATTAATGCGATTAAAATATTTATAAAATACGTTAAAACAGCATTGAATCGAATCGATTTAGTTAAGAATTGGGAAAAATAGTAGTCAGCACGCTCGTGCAGTATGCCCTGTGCTCATGAGTTTAGATGAGCACGACCTCATGCTCATAATCTGGAAATCAACACGATTCGTGTTGAATTAATTATAGAATGACACCTTGAACAATGGAACAGAACCACGTGGTGAGAAAATCAACGCACGACCAAATGGCACGACCTTGTTCAGGTCGTGTTGAATGGAAATGTATCGAGTAATCTATTCCAATTCAATTCATTTTGCAAACAAAGAGAAGGAAGTTAGCTGGTTAATTGAGAAACCCTAGAGTGTTAGTTTAGCAGCAAAATTCAGCAAGAAACATCAAATTTTTATAAGAATTAAGTATCCAAGTCAACTAAGGTAAGAAATCAACTTTATATTGCTTAGTTGAGGATAAAACTTGCTCAATTACGGTTGGCTTAAGGTTTAATAGTTGTTGTTAGTTGCTAGAACTAGAGGAATATGGATTAAAGTTGAAGGACCTATTAAGAGTGGATTGAATGATTAATTTATTGAATTTTTTTATTGTCTTGGAGGATCTGGACGATTTTGAGCTGAGAGTTTAGTCGGTGGTAAAGTGGTGCTAGGTTTGCACGTATTTTGAGGTAAGTGGTTTCGACTTAAAATGATATATATACTAGTATTTTGTATGGCTGTAATATTTAACCTAATTAAGTATCTTTGTACTTGAAGATTAATGAAAGAAAGAAAGAAAAACTTAAAAGCTTGATAATTAAGAACAAAATATGTGAATGCTCATATGTGTGTTATGTTGAATTAATATGATAAGCTTGATGATATTTCTAGCTTGTGATTTGTATGAGCATGGTTTTATGATTTGTATGCTCTGTTGGATTATATGTCGAATTGATTTTATGTTGACTTGTAGTTGACATTGTGTATATTTTAGCATGTGATTTACTATGACATATTAAAGCATGTAATTTGCTTTGTTTTGACCATACATGTGTTTTTTAGCCCATTTGAGTGCATATATTCATTAGTGTTGTATGATTTATGTGACACTGGGCTAGAATATAAAGTTTGACCTACAGATTATTTAAAGTGTAATGTGCACTGTTAGTTGAGAGATTCCTGGCAGGTCGGTTGAGAGATTCTCGACGATTGCCACGTGAGATTCTTGATACCAGTTGCGAGATTCCCGATGCTGGCGAGATGCCGAAGGATGTAAGCCTCAGGCATTCGTATATTTGTGTGCCTGTTATTCATTTGCATACACAAGACATTTAGCATTCATTATGGCATGATTTTACTGTTGTTTATACTTGAATGATGGATTAATATGATGGATTTCATATGTATTGTGTATTGGCATGTTTTGGTACTTAATGATAGTTCTTTGCAAACAAGTGTGATTATATGTGTTTGGATTATCGAAACACTGCTGGTATGGTTAAGAGTGTATATTGAACAGGTTAGAATATGCATGAAACTTATTTGTTAGAAATTGAGTGAAAAAAAGAAATTAATGTACCAAAACAGTAGCTCAGCACGATTTCGTGCTGACCAGCATGCGTCGTCCTGCTGGGTAGAATTCTGGAAGTGCGATCCAACACGACCTCGTGTTCCCCTGCACTTCATTTATTCAATATTCTAATTGCCACTTTCTGAGTATTTGTGAATACTCACCTACTTAAATGTTGAATTATTGTGTAGATCGTAGTAGCTGTTGTGGACTGGATTGCATATCTGATTTGATTTTTGAGGTCTGGCTCTAGGATTTTGTTTTCAGCTGATATATTTTACATTTGTAGATAAATGTATAAAAATTCTTTGGCTTCTGCTTGTGTATGTTATTTTGTAAAGTTTTTGGTATGAATGTGTTTTATAAAAGTAATGGTTGATTATTTTCTCTTTTTATTAAAATGTGGGTTCGAATTGGGGAAATAGTTTTAAAAATTTATGTTCCACAGTCACCAACTATGACAGAAATAATGGTGTAATTTTTGTAACAATTGCCTTCAATAACTCCATGAGAAAGGGGAACAATGTCCATATTGTCCAACTGAAAGAAGGAACGTGTACATGTGGGAAATTTTAACAAAGCAAAATTCCTTGTACTCATGCCATTGCAGGGTGTCTCTACAATCACATTAACTACACACAATTCATTTCACCATACTACATCATAGAATAGAACAAGTAAGTGTGGTCGTTGTGTTTTGTTCCTATTCTGGATGAGGCTTATTGGCCCAACACCTCATTTGTTGAGATAATCCCTAATCCAACCTGGAAGGCCTCAGTCAACACGAATCTGAAATGAAATGGCCTGAGTTGATAGAGATGGCAATTGTTTTTGTTCTAAATGTGGTTAAACAAGTTATAGCAGAAACACTTGTCCAAGGAATAGGTCACGAACTATGTAAAGAATGATGTATTTTTTTAATTAAATTTGAGCTTTTTTTGTGTGGCTTTCATTCTTAGTTTATTAAATATGGATATATTTATATTCTAATGTTGTGGTACATGTCAAAGATGGATTTAAGGTGAGATCACATTAACCCCAGACCCATTGATAATTCATTGTTACTTTTGCAACCTCAACATAGATCACAGGCTGTTTGGCTAGACATTGACGGGGTATATTAATTTTTTAAAATTACATGTCATATTTGCATTTAACTATATGTTTTATTAACCATTATTCTAATTGTACTTTATTTTTAAAGGCTGCTAAAACGATAATTGATTGTAGGCGAGGCACAATCATATGTCCTTGAGATCTGGAAAAATGCATCCGAGAGTAATCCAGATATTGAGACGAATTGGATCTTACAGTTTTGTTTATCTAGTTGGATCATCATCTCATTACAGCTTTGGTTGACAAATGGCGCATAGAGACGCACACATTTCATTTATTAGAGGGAGAGTGCACCATTACTTTACAAGATATTGTAATCCAAACTGGCCTCCAAATTGATGGTGCATCACTGGTAGGAAAAATTGCAATAACTGGCCTCTTTTGTGCCAAAATTTGTTGGGTGCCACTCCACTAGCTACAGCGTTGAAGGGCCAAATGCTACACTCTAGTTGGTTAGTCAATGCAGTTCTGATGCCAGCTGCCCATGCAGATGAGGAAACAATCGCAATGTATATACATTCGTACAATTTGGAACTGTTGGGTGGCTCCATATTTTTTACACAGGACACTAACAAGGTTTGATCACAACTCCTACCATACTTAGCTAATTTGAATGAGGTTGAAAAATTTAGTTGGGGATCAGCCTGCTTAGCGTATCTTTTTAAGAGTTGTGCTTGGCGTGTCGCTATCCGTTGGTAGCCCAGACCGTTGGACCAATATTTATACTTGAAGTTTGGGCTTAGGATAGGTTCCCCTTCATCGTACCCTTCATTGATGACATCGGTGTCTCTTATGATGCCCTTCTTGGCACGAGGTACTTTTCATTAACTATTTGTACTTTATATCAACAACTGTTTGACCAGTGCAACTAATTATCAAAATTTTACAGATGGAACCAAGATCGCAATGTTACCGAGGTGCCTACACATAACTTGATTCATATACAAAATTTATTCGACACAACACGTCAAGACTCTATAAGTGCAATTCTTTTTAGTAATCAACCAAACAATTTACATCCTCATTTGATTTAAATTTAATTCCTTATTATTATCATATTGTGTGGGAGCTGTACTACAACTACATATTACGCAATCTTCCCGTATACTATTTGGATGGACGTGATATATGGTCATCATTAGTTCCTTTAATTTGTTTCCAGTGGCACCCTATAAATATGGTTATCATCCAATTCAGATATGTACAACCAATTCTAAATGATCCACTCGACATTGAGTGCCTTCATTTCACAGACTTACGAAGTTGTGGAACCAATTGGACTGAGCACCATTCTAGATGGATAGAATTATGGAATCAACGAAGACAGTGGGTTCAATGCACACCAACTGGATCTCCTACAATGCATTACCATAGTCATTATATTGAATGGTATCGTAGGATCACAAGGCGATGGATTGGAATCAAAGGGTCCTGGGTAGGAACGCCTGTAAGTACACTTTCAATTACTTTAACAAACTATGAATTATTCATAAAAGTCTCCATATTACATATTTTTTTTGTTATCATGGAAGGCGAATGCTACGGAGCAGATGGCTAGAGCGACGGACATTGACGACGAACACAAAGTCATATATTTCATTTTATCCAATTTAGACGACAAACAGGTCAGAACGCGTTTTCATTCCACACTACGCGGTGTGGAAGTAGAGTACGTGGTGTCGCGCCCAACCCACGTAGTTGGTGCAATCAGACTCTCGGTCAAACAGAAGTACGCGGGGTGGTGGCAAGAACGCGTACTTATGTTCCACCCCGCGTACTATTCGTGAATTCCGGATGAAATGCTCAAAACAACACAATACAATTTCATTTCTCAACCAAACTTCATAACTATCATACCATTTCATTTCTTAACACAATTCTCAAAAATTTCATTCATTTTCATCATACAAATTCATAATATTTACAGCAACATCCTCAACATATATCTCACATTAAAATCAATGTCACAAAAAATCTCAATCCATCATAATAACCATTTTTTTAATCAACAAATTTCAATGCATCATTCACAAAATTTCATACCAAATATGCACATTATACTATGATCATGTGGCCTATAAATGCACTCTACGTGCTTGTTCACATTTGACTTGATTTTTATAAATTATGTCCACATTGTAAATAAATCATAATCCCAATTCAACAATTCTCAATACTTAAAATGATCATCATTCAAACCAACAAAATTTCTATCATTATTTCTCACAACCAATCTCATTCAAAATCATAATTCAACCTCCACTTCATATCAATATACAATATTTCAATTTTTCAATCAAACACCATTTCAAAATCACATACCATATACATACTCAATATCCATACCAAAGTGAATTGCATAAACACATTATGCTTGCTCATATGATGTGACCATTTCTCTTAATTTTCAAATCAAAGTCAGTAAGACCCTAACCCAATCTCTTGAGCACAGGTAGGTTGTTGATATATCCTCAAAGGTGAACTTAAGACATGTGATATACCCTTTATGCCCATATTTGGCCATATACGATGTTTGCAAATGGACCATTAGGTCGGGAGTATCATGGTTTACCGGTAATAACAAAATATCAAAATATGCCCACATTGGCCAAGGCACATTTATATACACGTTTGTATACAAAATATCCACTGTGCCCAGATCAGTATGTTTTATATACTATCCGAAATATTGTGCTTTAA
>CANYCX011152565.1:0-14163 GCA_948193385.1 Breynia disticha f. nivosa | reverse complement strand
GTTCAACTAGCTTCAACCATTGTTTCTTTTTGTTTGTTTAACGGGTGAAATTTGTACTTGTTTGGACATTATTCAGGATGTTGAATATATGTTCTCGATAAAAGAATTTTTTTTGGACATATTATGCAGAAAATGAGGTTGAACATAATTAATCAAAATTGGACATAATTGTTCTAATTTTAATATTTTCTTAAAAGATCATGTCTTTAAATAAGTCTTTTTAAGACAGATGAACATTGTTGGTCATTTTATTTATAATTGAATAATACAGACTAAATTACACGATTTTTAATAAATAATATAAAAACAAGTTAAAATGAATAAAAATAAAAAATCACGTTAACTATTTTTAAAATCGTGAACTTATTTGAACTTTTTTGGACTTAACGAGAGAAGTAAGAGATTATATTCTTTTCTGACTTTCCCATTTTGTCCTTAATAACAAATCTGGGCATTAAACCAATCATGATAAAAAAAGTGGACATTTTTAAAATAAGTTTGAGATGAGTGTATTTTTGCAAAACTCAAACTATGATATTGTAAATGTGTTATAAACCCGTTACTTTCAATTCATGCATATGGCCATGTTCACTTTGGACATGTCATTTTCACGAACCCTTCTTGTTTTTTTTTGTTTGTTTCTGCTTCATTATAGTTTCACGAATATCATGCATTATTGATCATTCTTTGCATGTTGCATGTGATTTTTTTGGCAGCTGAATGTATAGAAAAGAGAAGCATACTTTTGATTTCTTTTCTCGTGGCAATCTATTTCAGCATGGTCATTCCCATTAAGATTATGCCTGTTTAGCAATTAAGTGATAGTTAAATATTAAAAAAACAAATTTATAATCACGTGCTCGTTAGATTAGTAATTATTAGTCATCATGTGGTTCTTAAATGAGTATATTGAACAATTTATCGGCCTCTTTTGCCGCTAGTTTAGTGACTGTTCCTTCTAGTGACCACATGGTCGCATAAATTCCTTAGATTGACGGCTAAAAGTTTGATAGGTAAAATTCTCGCCAATTTAGCGAATAACGACCATAACTTGTTGCAGTCCTTAATTTTCCGTCTATAAATACATCCCTTTCTTCATTTCATTTGCAAAATTGTATCTTTTAAGTTGAATTAATTTCTTGAAGAGATTTTGAATCATTAGAAGTATATGTTTGGTTAAATGCTCTATTTGGATAGCACAAGTTTGGTTAATAACACTATTTGAGTAGTATAGTTATATTAGGTCCAAAATTAGGTTTGTATCTAAAATAGAGTTTGTGTGAGACTTATATATAGTGACTTGTATTTTTCTCTTATGAGCCTTTGTGGCTTTCATCTTTTGATGACTGGATGATATAATAACATGTTCACTACTTGTGGATGCAGGTTGCATGGACCGAATCACGTAAATTCTTATGTGTTCTCTTGTTTGTGCATTATACTTCTATCACGTATGACAAGTTGTATCAGAGACATAATTGGGTATGTTCACCTGGGGTGTGTTCCGTGGGAGCAATTGAAGGTGAAGAAAAATTACCGGTGGAATTGACGATAGTGTAGAAAGTCGTGATGAAGATGATGTTATTCTATATAGTCTGGCAGATAAAGTATTGAGTGAGGTAGCTGATAAAAATACTACAGCAGAAGCTGAAGAGTATGTTTCAGAGGAAATTTTTTATGAGCAAGCTTTATCAAAATAGGTTCTACATACCTTGAAGATGACCGAAGACATGTAGATAAGAAAACATCTTGATAAATTTAATAGGAATGTATTAGATTTGAAGGTGTTGAGGTCATGCTCGATAACGAGGATTAAACTATATTTTTGTTGTATTATTTGTCTGGGTCTTACGACAATTTGTGAATACTATCATGAATAGTAAGGACAATTTCTATAAATGATGTTACAGATTGTTGTCCATAAAATTGATGTGATTTCAATTCTAGGGGAGACAATAGAGGCTCCAGGTTACCAGTTCACAGTGACAGAAGAATGAAAAACAAAAATGATAGCTTGATGGATTATTACTATAAAGAGGTGGAACATGTATAGAATGATTATCCTTATAGGAGAAACGGACAGAAATCAAAAAATTTAATTTTTTGAGTGCTTTTACGAAGCATGCGTTTTTTGTTCTTGGATAGTGCTAGATTTATTTGGATGTTTAGAGTTCATGTGGTGATGATGAAGGATAAAGTGCATAAATTACACTTACACCTTGATTGGTAGCTTTGTGGTTACCAATATTTGAAAGCCTATTGCAAGTATGGAATTTGTGATTGAGACTCTGGAATACAAAAAGATCAACCAAATCCATTACAAGAAGTAATTGATGAGTCATGGCCTGAAATGTGTGTTGGTTATTACAGAGGAGTTATGTAAGATGGAAGCATGTTAGGTGTGGATGTTGAAGGACATGAAACAGCTGGTGGTGTCCTTGGTAAATCTAGTTTGGACTTGGTTCCGTGTAGCAGAACTTGAAACTCTTGGGTGTGGCAGAAAGTTATTCTAGTTACAGTGTTAAAAAGAAATTAACTCAATGGAGGAGAATTGTTAGATTGAATTGATTTCTTGAAGAGATTTGAAGTCATTAAAAGTATAAGTTTGGTTAAATTCTCTATTTGAGTAACACAGGTTTAGTTAAATACACTATTAGGGTAGTATACTTATACTAGGTCTAAAATAGGGTTTGTGTCTAAAATAAGGTTTATGTGAAACCTATAAATAGTGACTTATACTTTTTTCTTGTAATACTTTGTAGCTTCCACCTTTTTGTTACTAAATAATAGAATAACTTGTTCTCTGCCTATAGACGTAGGTTACATGGATCGAATCATGCAAATTCTTGTATGTTCTCTTGTTTTTGCATTTTCTTCTATCGTGTATATTCCTAACAAGAATATCTATATTGGCTGTGACGATCAAGTTTTTGCAGAGTGGGTATGTTGTCGATTGGTTAATATTGGATCATGATATTTGTAAGTTTTGTTAATATTTAATGTGTTATTATCAAATATTGTCCTGTAGTAATTAATTAATAATGTAGTATATTATAAATTTATTATTGGAGTTTATTTTTTATAGCTAGTACATTGAGTGAATTTTATAAATATATTTTTTTTAGATTATCAAAAAAAAGTAAAAAAATGTGTGAGTGGATGTACATGCGTACATTGGATGGATATTTAGACGATCGGTTTATCGTTGTTGTTAATGAGTTTCTTGAGTTTAGCATGTCCATGCTTAGATTTAACATAGAAAATTCAACAATATATTGTCCATGCACAAGGCACAATAATAAAGGGCTAATAAGTCTAGAACATGTGAGGGAGGATATCTATAGTCGTGGTTTTGTAACTTACTACCATTGGGTTTCCCACAGGGAGACGAATAAAATGTTTGTTGCATTATTGTAGAGGACGAAAATGGTTCGGAATCGGCGGTTCACGGTTCAAGGTTTGCTTGAATTGGAACACGGTGTAGCCGATTCGGGACGGTTCGGTTCCGATTCGGCTGGTTCCAGTTCGGAACCGGCAGTTCGAGTCCAATTTTCTTTTCAAAAGTAACCGAACCGCAGGTTCACAGTTCCATAAACCTTGGAACCGGAACCGAACATGACCGGTTTTATCGGTTTCAGACCGATTTTCCCACCTCTACATTATTGTACGAGTCCAGATAGCATGAAGGCATTAGCAACACATTTGATGGTGGGAATATTATGATAATTATATAACAGAGCATCTTTTTAAGTATTATCTTCAAAAATATCATGTTGAGTTTGGATTCATCTAAAATGATATTTTTTTTATTGTTCTTCTCTAGAATAATAGTTTTATTTTAATATTTATTAAAATGGTAATAATTTTTAATTAACAATTATGGTAGACGTTTTAGATTCTGTAACTTATTTTATTAATTAAAAATTATTTTTTATATGATAGTTATTTTCAGTTTCAATTTTTAAGAAGTATATTTTTAGAAATGTTATGCTAATTCCTTAATTACAGTTATTCCTTAATTACAGTTATGGGCATTGTCTCATCATCTCTGATTTGAATTTTAAAAAATAAAATCAGTTGTGAATCTTGTCTTATACATTTTAAGAGAGCAAATACAATCAAACACTCTTATTTGCTTTCAAAAATTTTCATTATTTTTAATTTAGTCTATCGCACATTTTTAAAATTTTACTTTACACAACAATACAGAACTTCAAAAAATCTGGAAATTAAGAAATATGTATTGCATACATTTAGACTCATTTAATAAAATTTTAGTGTGTTTATTTAAGTTTGGATTGATAATTTATTTAATTTTTATAATCGTGTATAAATGTGTTTTGATTTTGTTCTTATATATTTAATCTCATTTAATTTGTCATATCCTTACGCTTAATTCTTTTGTAGAACTCTAGATTTTTGTCATTATTTATAGTTATTACTAGAAAATTGCCTTAAATCTTAGAATCTTAAAGAAATTTCTTTGTCCATTGTATTTATACTGAAGTTTGTAAGAACTTAAGAGTTTATATGTGTTCATTGTGTTTATTCCAAAGTTGACATAAATCTTCTCTACTAAGGTGTCGTAATTGTAAGATGATTTTATATTCCTACTGCTTAGTTTTGAAAAATTTCAACATCATCCAATTTTCATCATATTGAAGCAATACATCTATCTCTTTCTTGTATGTTGAACCTGAAAATATGAATATTAAAAATCACTCTATATGCATTCAGTCTATACAAATATTTTTTTGCATTTACAAAATGTGTCTTCATGTGTTCTTATTTTTTTTTAGATTAAGATATATTTTAATTAAAAAATAATTTGAAAGTTTCTAACATCATCTCATATACCGTCATATTGTAGTAATATCTGTCATCTATTTTGTTTATGAACCTTAAAAATATGTTTCTATGTGTTCTTATTTATTTTTATGTTAAAATAATTTTTTAATTAAAAAATATTTTTTTTATTTTTATGATATTATTTGTGTCCAACATTTATTTTAAATTAAAAAGGTTTAATTTTTTAAAATCAAAATATTTTTGAAATAAAAAATTAAGATAAAAATATTAGCATACGAGTCTAAATGTGTCTTATATCTATTTTGCTTCTAAACAAATTTGTTGTAATTATTTTTGTTATTATTTTGAGTTCTGATAATATTTAAATTAGTACATTTATGTAGGAACATAAAACTGTATTTATAACATTTTAATTAGTAGATTTATAACATTTTTTAGTGCTTAATTATTATGTTTTGAATGATTTGATTTGAATTCAATTTGGCTCTTTAATTGTATCATGGACTAAGTCATCCTTATATATAGAAAATTCCTTTTTTAATATTTCAGTGACAAAGAACTCTCAAATAAATAATGAACCAAATTATTTTATCTGGGTATGTTATACACTTCTTAGTTTACTGATCAAATGGTCAGTTACATTTTCTCTCTCTTTGAGAGCAGATGATCTCTTCACTTCTCTCATGCTCTCTAACATGAATTAGTGCATACCCAATCATATTCATACCTATCACTCTATTACGGGAACACTAGACATATGTCAAAATAAACAGTAACTCATCTAGAGTTTCATAGAGATTTCAGGTCTAAGAACTCAGATGCAAGACTTGCATATAAAAACCACTTATGAGTCAGAATAATGTAGTGTTATCATTGTGCGGATCTAATTCAAATACTATATCCATGACATGCTTCCATGATTTCTGACTGACACTCAATGTTCTGTAAGTTAGAAAGAACATGTTTGTCTTAACTCACTAATTATTCTCATAGCAGTGACAAACTAAAGATATTTAGAAGATAATCTCTCATTTCAAATGTCTTACAAACATATGTCTCACATATGCTAGTTTAAGCATTAAGATATATATTCAAGGAATTCCGCCAATCTTTATGTACAAATATAATAGAAAGATAGAATAAATTACCTCAACTTTCAGTATAGTTTATCAACAATATTTGAGACTAAGATTGACAATAACAGAGAGCTCGAGGAAAGGAGAGATAAAGAATGGAGAAATGCAATGTTGTGAGAGAAAGCACATTGAAAAAAGATCATTGAAACCCTAGGTCGTTGTTGATTTTTTTTTTTTTGATTACACTAGGTCGTTGTTGATGGTTCGTCTCCAGTCACGATGACAACACATAGTGGATGACGATGATAAAAGAGCAGTGAAGATAGAGAGAAAATAAAAGAGATGTGAAAGAAAAATAACATTAAGAAAGGCCGATTTCAATTATACATTGTTTATATTTTTTAGTACAAACTGATTAAAACTTAATTTTTTTTTACTATAACTTATTTATTTACAAGCCACAATATTGAAATATGATTCTTTAACACTAACTAATCAACTACAAATCACCTACTTGCTTTTTAGTCAAAAAGTGTATTGCCTTGGTAATGTCCAACTTTAATATAGTCTAATTCTAACATTAATATTCTTAATATCGCATGTTCATTTCTTTCTTATGCATATTAATTTTAGATGAAGACTTGTGAAAAAAAATATAAGTGTACAATATATATAATTGGCTTCTTGCAAACAAAAAAATACTAATTGGTTTTTCAATTATTTTTAAATGGTATATAAAGTTTATATAAAATTTAATTTTATAAAATATATAAAAAATGTAATAATTTAGTATATATCAAGTAAGAAGTTTATAATAAATTTAAATTAATAAAATATTTTTATTTTTATATATTAATTTACAAATATATCTTACTGCTAGGATATACAAAAGTTGATGTAATATTCTAACAAAACTTATATTCTATTTAATATCATAAAAATTTGATAAAAAAAATTTAATCTTTGCAAATCAGTAAATAAAATAATAATTTAACATATATCAAATTATAAGTTTATATTAAATTTAAAATTCATAAAAAAAATAGATATAAATTTGTGTATAAAATTATTTATATATATATATATAAGTTTTACATAAGATTATATGAAATTTATATTACAGTTAAACTGACAAAAAAACTATTTTGTATAAAGTGTAAATAAAAAATAAAAATCGTATGAAATGTAAAAAAAAGATATTTGGCTGTAAAAAAAATTTAAAAAGCAATATTTTTGTAAAAAAATAAATAATCGCATGGAGTGTAATTAATCCTCAGAAAAATAAAACATGAGAGTTTTGAAAAATTTATTGATAAAAATAATGCAAAATTTATTGATAAAAATAATTGGCATTATAAATATTTAATTTAGATTGAAAATCTTGTAGTCCTGAAATTGGTAGCTGAAACTATAACTACAATGCAAAGAAGAACATGCTTTCACGGTCGTTTAGTAATATCTTGCTTGCAAGTGGAGAGACTGCAGGAGTGATTTCAATTAAATGGTCATTAATGATGAACGACTTTTACACTTATTTTTCCAACGCGTCAAATACCAAATTGATCAACATGCCATAATTTGTCTTGGAAATTGAGTATCGGGAACTCAGTACAGTCTGAAAGCTTGTCCTTCTGCATAAACATGCAACAACAATTCCTGAGAGACTGAGCAACCATTAAAAAGTGCTGAAATGTCTGGGTTTGCATGAATTGAGAACTATTGACAGATTGTGAAATTTTTTTGCCATTGTCAAACAAGAAAATGGCAGAAAATTGTGAGATAAACGATTCTGCCATTCATCTTCGCAGCTTTATCATCAGCGAGAGTTTATCTCAGCAAGAGGTCGAAGAATGTTTAGTATAGGTGGCTTATTGCTCTAGTTTGTACTGCTACTGCAAATATTATTACTAATAAAGAGTCCTGCATTCAATTTTCGATTAAAGCAACTGAAATGAATTAAGGAAACGAGAACGATAATCTGATTTGATGAACAAGAATCCACAGCTTTTGAAGAAAACCAAAAAGCCAGGTTACGAAAAGGAAGAGTTGGGGATTTCCAGGAAAGTGGAAACTGTGGATTTGAATGGTTTGAGCGAATAAGTAACATCAATTCAATGGCCCCTTGTACAGTCTGATTTCTAGCCTACCCAATTGAATGCATCTGCTCTAATGTACCCAAGTCACACACCAACTTACAGACTGTAACTTAGACTGGTGAGAGTGGTGGTTGAGAAAGTCTACTTGGAGTAATTACATTTGACATGTCAAGTTGCATATATCAGATGAAGCATATTAATAATATTGCTACAAATGTATAATTCAATGGGGTAGGAGTTTACAGTTTTGGTAAAAAATTTAATCCAAGCTACATATTAACTGTTTAAAATATAAACTCATATATATATATATATATATATATATATATATATAAGTGTGGTGTTTTCCGTTTCTCTTTGTATAGTTTTTTTTCATGTCAAATTGTCTCCTTCGGTAGTATTGTTTCCTCTTATAGTCGGCATAACTCGTCTATTTTTTATATGTATCGAAAACTTTTAATTTAAATATCGACACTTTATATATGTGTGTTTATGTGAGAATCAAGCAAAGCAATCATACATAAAGATGAATCGAAACATTACAAAGATTTATTATGCTTAACACGATTGTAGAATTAATTGTTGGGTGCGCAATTACAAAATAAATAAAATTTCAGAACATTTTTATTTTCACTTTGTTATGTAAAGTGTAATGACATGGAAGGCATGAAAACTAAGACACGTGATTGCAGGTTAACTTCAGTTCACACTCTCCAGTTTCAGTATAAAGTCATAACTGTGGCACACTTGCTTCCATACATTTACAAGCTCAAGCACTTGCTTCTACAAAACTTTTTATTTCTCTCAATGGAACATTTTACGTTAACTTGTTTGTTGGTTCTATGTTACATTGTTTTTCATCTTTACAAGTTAGTTTTTAAGAAGAGACATCAATCTTGTTACATGTTAGGGTATCAGTGTTACAAAGGCACCGAGGATAGGATGCTTGACACAGAATCCTGTGGGAGAATCATCATGCGGAACAAAAACCTGGGACTGCCTGAGTACAGGTTTCTTCTGCAAACCATTGTTGGTTCAGGCATTGGTGAAGAAACTTATGGCCCCAAGAACGTGATCGCGGGGCGAGAAGAGAATCCAACTCTTGAGGATGCTCTGACAGAAATGGAGGAAATCATGTTTGACACACTTGACGTGCTCTTCGCCAAAACTGGTATTTCTCCATCAGAAATTGACATACTTGTTGTTAATGTCTCTCTGTTCTCTCCTGCACCGTCCCTGACAGCCCGTATTGTGAACCATTACAAGATGAGAGACGATATAAAGACATACAACCTCTCTGGAATGGGTTGTAGTGCCAGTCTTGTAAGTGTTGATCTGGTTCATCACTTGTTCAAGACGCACAGGAATGCGTATGCAGTTGTGGTGAGCACAGAATCATTAGCTCCAAACTGGTATTGTGGCAAAGAGAAGTCTATGATTCTCTCCAACTGCCTGTTCCGAAACGGAGGCTGTTCAATGATCCTGACAAACAAAGATTCTTTGAAGGACAAAGCCATCCTGAAGCTGAATCACATCGTCAGGACTCATCTTGGTGCAAGTGACGAAGCTTTCGGCTGCTGTATGCAACTAGAAGATGATTGTGGCTATGAAGGGTTTCTTCTCACCAGAAATCTCACCAAAGCTGCAGCTCAAGCTTTCGCTATCAATCTCCGAGTTTTGGTTCCGAAAATGTTGCCATTAATTGAACTTGTTCGTTATGTCCTGAAATCTCGCCGCAGGAACAAAGCCACTACTTGCCAAACCATTGAAGCAGCTGGTGCAGATTTGAATATGAAAGCTGGAGCTGAGCACTTTTGCATACATCCTGGAGGAAGGAAAGTCATTGATGGAGTTGGAACAAGCTTAGGTCTCAGTGATTACGATCTTGAACCAGCCAGAATGGCCCTCCACAGGTTTGGAAACACATCTGCTGGTGGTCTCTGGTATGTTTTAGGATACATGGAGGCCAAGAAGAGGCTTAAGAAGGGACACAGAATAATGATGATCAGCTTCGGTGCAGGTTTTAAGTGCAACAATTGTGTGTGGGAAGTCATGAGAGACCTGAAGGATACGAATGTGTGGGGAGACAAGATTGATAATTACCCTCCAAAAAACATGGTCAATCCATTTATGCAGAAGTATAGCTGGATCAATGATGATACCTTAACCTTTGTTAAATTAGTTTGATCATTAGTTAAAAGCCAGATTTCGTGAAAAAAAAACCCACTTGTAAGCTTTCTTGTCGTTTGAATTTGCTTTTGTTTCAGGAACAACGTCGGATTTGCCAGGATCCTGAAACTCATCTCTTAGGTGCATATCAATATTATTGTATTTAAGGCTTCCACATTTATTGCTGCGATTAGGTCCATGTGCTTCCTGGCTTCCAGCACGTCCCCGTACTTTTTCAATTTCCAGTCAATAAATATCAGCATCTGTTTTTATTATGGAATCTTTTTGAAAACATTTTTTCAAGAAACTTGCAAAAAGTGAGCTTCTGGTTTCATACACGTCAAGAATCTAATTCCTAATACTCTCCGATCTCCATCTTCCAGGATTAATATCTTCTTTGTATTTTGGTCGAACTTCCAGGATTAATACTGCAGCTCTAATTTATCCTTTTCAATTCTCATTTAAAATCTTCCCAAGGCTTTTGATAGTAACTAAGAGTTCAGACACTATTTATGAATGACAGAAACCAAAATCTGATTCAGTGATGTGACAAAAATGTGTTAGAATGGAAAGATGGGTCTTTTCCAGGAACACAAACAGCAGCCACTGGTCACAAACATGGAATCCTGCAAGGAGAGGTGGGTGTTCATAAATGATTTTCAATGGAAACATGGGTCTTTTGCTGTAGCAAAAACACCCACCACAAGTCAAAAACATGGAAATCTGGAATGAAGTAGCTGATCATTAATAACCTTTCGACATCAGGAGATACATATTTAGCTGGCATGTTAAACCTGACGTTGCTGTCAGTTTGAGTTAATTTTTTCATAAATTAGTTAACTTCTTAATAAATTTATGATCATATATTGAGATACTTATATTTCAAAATCTTTCTGGCGCTCGAAAACATATATCATCACATGCACATACTCAAAATTATTTTCACTCAAAAATATATAATTGGCGGAGACCATTGTCTAAAATGTACTGCTTCTGTTCTTAAATATTAGACTCAAAATTTTGTTCTAAAATAAGCGTGCTTTTATAAATGTAACACACTTTTTTCTCTAAATTACCCCCTTTAAATTCTGTTTTCATTCTCTAAAAACTAATGAAATCTCGTTTTTTCAAAACTAAATGTTTTCTAACATTACAAAAACAAATGCATTAGAACACTAAGTTTTAAATAAGAGCAAAATAGTCTTTTTCTTATTTATTAAAGTCATTTCTTAATTTGTGTATCTATTATTAAACGAACACTTATTTAGAAACGGAAGGAGTACAATTTTTTGAGATCTGCCAAGACCCAGTTTCTAGATTTTTGTTCTTATGTTATTTCTCTGGTAGCGTTCCACTGTGATCATTGGCATAACGAATGCCACCATAGTTAAATTCGCTTTTTTCTAATAAAAATATATTTTACTGAAAATATTAACACAGAAAGAATCAAATTTTTGTATCACAACACTGGTGTTCCCACTTCTCAGTCAAAAAACACGATATTTGTGCAGATGCCCGACAAAGCATTGATCATAAAGCACAGTTCCCCTTCACTGCAATGAATTCTACGGACCGGCAGCTTCATGAGTAGGAGCAATTTACGCAAGGAGGTCCATTGCCAGCTTTCCAGCACTTTATCAGTTTGACTAATCCAATCCCATCTCCTCCTTCATAGCCTCAACCATACGGACGCTTATAAACATTACTACTGCACATTGTCAGAACTTTCCACCCAACTCAACCTTACGGACTCTTATAAACATTACTGCTGCACATTATTTTTTATTAAATATTGTTATAATAATATAAATATTATTTTTAACATACCATAATAGTATTGTGTTATTTTTTTTTAATCGAGTCGTATTATTTTAATGTATCATAATCGTGTCGAATTCAATAGAGGAAATGTGGAGCAATTTCATGAAGAAAACATTAAGGGGGTTAGTACAATGTGGTTATGCAAGGACATAGTGTTTCCTTATTTTATGCATACAACTGCATGTTCGCATCATTTGGTTCCTTTTCAGATTCAGCTTTCAAATAAATTATCGTTCGTATTTTTTTTTTTTTAGGAAAGTGGTTTGAAGGGGAAGCTCAACCCTTAGGAAACCGGCAGGGCTCAGGTTCCACAGGCCAGGGATCCATCGCGTGAGTCATGGGGCCACAAAGGGCTTATCACTACAGAACTCCGTTTGATGGGTCAGCCCATAGACACCCACCGCACTTATTGAATCCTTGAATGACGTGACTCCAAATAATTATTCAAAAACAACCACTACTAATTCAAAATATATTGTTTCCAACTACACACATTTACAATATATAAAGCAGAGCTATCTTAAAAATTATTGTGGAAAATTTAATTTAACAGTCTAGTTTTTCTATAAAATATTATTTTTTATACTTTGTGAATACAAAATTTAAATTAAATTGTTTATTTAAGCTTAAAAATTAATTTAATATGTAAATATAGAGGTGTTAAACGGGCCCGACCCGCCGAGTCCGGGTCCGGGCCCGACCAGCCGGGTCACGGGACGAGAAAGTCTCGACTCGGAACCGGCCCGTGTAGGGGACGGGTCGGACCGGGCTGGTTACGGGTCCGGGGCGGGTTGGACCCGGCGGGTCCGGGCCAAATCGGCGGGTCGGGTTTTTTTTAAAAAAGTTAAAAAAAATTAAAAAAAAGAAATGACCGTTGGACCCGGCGGGTCCGGGCCCGACCCGCCGGGTCCAACGGTCGACCCGGCGGGTCCAACGGCCGACCCGGCGGGTCCGGGCCCGACCCGCCGGGTCCAATGACTGGACCCGGCGGTTAACCCGCCGGATCAGGCTGAACCATAACCGGCCCGTCGGGCCTCAGGGTCGGCCCTGTTCCGAGCCGGGCCGGGCCGGGCCGGTTCACGGACCCAGCGGGTCTGGCCGGGCCGGTTTCGGGCCGGCCCGCCGGATCCGAGTCAATAATTACACCTCTATGCGAGAGATAATTTCAAAACAAATGTACATGTAAATATATTGTCCTTTCATAAACACATAAAGATAAAGGTCCATAAATAGTAATAAGTTTTTATAATATCAATAATGAGTTTTATTTCAAAATAAATTCAAATTATTTACGTTTAACTTAATAAACAGAATATAAGATTATTGTTGTTCAAATAATATATCGAAAATTAAAAAAAATATAAAATTTAAAATATTTAAGAATTATTTTATAAATATTACTAAATTAGTTAACTGAGTAGACATAATTTTATCTTAAAAATATTAGTATTAGTGAGTACTCCGAATCATTATATATTTTGTTGTTTGCTTTAATATAGTCATAAATTAAAAAAAATTCTATTAATATATTTTTATCTTAAAATTATAACTACATAAATTTAAATTAATATCTTAACTAGCAGCAGTACCCGCGCGATGCGTCGGGTGCCGTGTATTGTGATAATCATAATTTGTAAATTTTTCGTTTAGCTATATCAAATAAGATTATTTATGTTAAAATAATGAATAAATAAGTAAACATTACATGAAAAAAATAATTTATTACAAATTTCTGAACACTTCTTTATATACTACATTTTTTGTAGTATTTGATACGTTGTTTTCATCATCGCAAATGAATATTTTTAGACCTGATCTGCTTTTGACCCTAGATATAGCAACATACAATTGTCCTTGACAAAAAACCAGTTTTAGGAAGTAAAATCCGACGTGCGAAAGAGATTGTCCTTGACTTTTATTAATAGTCATTGGGAAGCAAACAACTGATGAAAACTGTCTTCTTTGAAACTTCAAGGGCAACTTGAGATCAGAAGGTGTTAAAAGTTGATATAATTTACCTCATTCAAATCATTTAGCTCGCCAATATTTTTTTAGATACATTCTCAACTAATCAGAAGCACTTAACTGTGATTTTGATGATAACATCTCCATAGTTATAAATTGTTTTCCAATAATGTAAAATATTTAAACAAAATATTATTTAAAAGAAATAAAATCTTAAAATAAAATTA
>CANYCX011152334.1:0-17237 GCA_948193385.1 Breynia disticha f. nivosa | reverse complement strand
TAATGCTAATAGCGAAATGCATAAATCGATAAAGCTGGATTAGGGGTTTTGGTTCGAGAAGAGATTCTGTGCTAATCAACTTAATCTTAGTTGTTAATTTGATCGAGAGATACTTTAGCATAAATTAGGCATTTCCGCAGTCAAATATTCTACATTGTCAATAGTAATTGAATCACATACATATGAAATCGTGGGATGAATCGAAGTCTAGATATCTACCATTCATCATTGAATTTACCATTTTCTCCTTTTGCCGTATCTCATTTGTTTAATCATTTGTTTTAAATTTGAAAATCAACAATCATTTCGATAGATTAGATAATAACTTAAATTGAGAGTAGTAATACTTGACCGGACCCGTGGATACGGCACTCGACACTTCATTTTCTATACTATATGCGATAGGTGCACTTGCCTTAATTACATTTCTCTAGTATTGCTAAAGGACGTGTCAAGCTACTAAATTTAAAGGAACAACCAATCCAGTCGTCGCAGAGGATTGGTTAGAGAGGATAGAAAGAGTTTATGACATGATGCAGGTGATATCAGAGGATAGACTTCAGTTTGCAGTGTCCTTATTACAGGGGGATGCTTCAATTGGTGGAAGACAGTCACACATTCTAGAGAGAGACCATCAGTACTTACTTGGGAGAATTTTCTTAGGGAATTTAACAGAAAGTACATTTCAAAAGTATACACATATGCTAAACGAAAAGAGTTTCTTTCTTTGAGGCAAGGAAAAATGTCAATAGCTGAATACAATTTGAAATTTACACAGCTATCACATTATGTCCTTAGTCTTATTCCTACCAAAAAAGATAAATGTAAGAGATTTCAGGATGGACTAAACAAGGACATGCGAAAACAAATTCCCAAGACTGAAACCAAGAATTTTTCAGATTTCAGGGATGTTATAATAAGAGCTGAAGAACTTTTGAAAGATGATGAGGAGGATAACGATAAGAAAGGAAAACAAAAGAGGGGTATGTACTTAGTCGAGTCTAGTAAACCTAAGAAAAAGACAGAACATACTTCTACGCCTGTAGCAGATAGAGATGTTACATGATATAAACCTCATTTGCCTCTGACTTAGATGTCGTATAATCGAGAATACAGAAGGAATTATCGTAGAGGATAACAAAGTAGTGCTATTTTGCCTCTAGGATTTACCAAATCTATTTATCAGATTTATCAGAGAAGACAAATAGGGAAGTGTAGATCCCTGACTAGAGATTGTTATTATTGTGGACAACTGGGACATTTTAAGGGAAACTGCATGAAAAGATTGAATAGAGAAGAGATGATGGGAACTATGTCTCAATCACAATCAACTGTGCAAGGCAAAGCTCCAACGTCCATAAGTAGCGCTAGTAGAGGCAGAAGCAGAGGAACTACATTTGGATTTGGTAGAGGTGGAGACAATTTCATTGTCAAATTATTGGCTAATCCAATTTTATATAAACTCTTTGTTAAAAAAATCAATTAAATCATAATTACACTAACTCAGAATAATAAAATCTTCGCTAAAAAACAAACCTCGTTCACAGAATTCAGCATTGCACTCTGGTGGTATGGCCCCAATGATGGACGCAATAGTGACAATTCCTCGCTCGTGATAGTGGTCACGTTGACAGACGAATGTGAAGATGTGTGAAAAAAGAGTTCTTTGACACTTTATGTTTTTGCGTACAAGACAAGTTTGGCTTTCTTTTTTAACCCACTTTTAAAAAAATTAAACTCAGGGGCCAAACGCAACATTGTTTTGCCCCTTGAGTTTAAAAAAATTAACTTTGTAAGCAATCTGTAAGCAGCAAACAAATGTTGTTGAGAAGGACAGTCAAGGAACTGCACGATTTGGAATAAGATCAATTTGTGTCACCAATCTACATTATTTAGCCATAGAAGTGTCAGCTAGTTTACAATTCTCAAATCATAATCTCGTTATGAATCCAAGGCGAACTTCTTCTGAAAGATATGTAGACTTCATTTAGATCTTGCAACTTCTAATACCAAGAAATATTTAAGCTCACCAAGAATTTTGATTTTAACAGGCTTTGCAATTGATTTTTAATAGTTTGAATAAGAATTTTGCAATTGATTTTTAATATTTAAGCTCACCAAGAATTTTGATTTTAACAGGCTTTGCAATTGATTTTTAATAGGTAATGTTATTAATGATAAGAAACACATCATCCACATAAACTAAAAGTTCCATAAAAGAATTCAGATCATTGTTGATGAATAAAGAATGATCTACAACATCTACATGAAATCCAATTTAAAGAGGAGCATTGGATAATTTAGAATATCATTACCTATTAGCTTGTTTTAGACCATAAATTGAATTTTTCCTTCTTCCAAACTTTTCTTTTAGAAACAAAATAACCTTAGGTGGCTACATCTACATATACACTTCTTCATTTATATTTCCACGTAAAAAGACATTATTTACATGATGGTCTTAATTTTTGCCTTAAGGTTCTAATTTTGCTATCTTTTAATTATAAATAAACCATTAAGGCTACTAGCAATACTTGACAAGTAAATTTTTCATTTGCAAAATCTATATAAATATATTAAAATTGAAACAACCAACTTAACTACAAGATTCTATTTTTCTAATTTTTAATATATCTAAACTAATGATTAACACATTTTCATAAAAATCAAATCATCAATAACTTTATATTTAAGGGGTGTTTGTTAACCTCTGAAATACTTGAGATGAGATGAAAAAAACTTATTATATAATTTTTAATCTTTTCAGCTTGTTTATTAAAATCTTTAACTGATTGCATATCTTGCTTTTACAAGATATGACTACCTAGGCATAAAGCTAAGATAAGCATTCCATAATAGTTTTCCATCATAACAAGATGTTTTATCTTTTGTTTTTCTTAGTTGTCCATCCCAACTAGATTAACAAACACTTAGAAAATATTTTTGGAATGAATTCTAACTTTATCTTAAACATTCCCTATCTTTAATCCACAATTATTTCATCTCTATCTTACAACATTATTTTAACAAACACTACAGTAGAAAAAGCCTCTTAACATACATTATTATAACATACCTTCCTCTTAACAAATAGTAATGGAGACAGTGCTATAACTGTTACAAGTAAGACTGTCAAGAGATTCAATCTAGTCTTCTCCACCATTTGTTATAATCAAAAGGTTTCTCTCCAAAAAGAATCTCTTAAATTTATGATTATAGACTTGATGACCTTACAATGCACATCAATTTTCTTAGACACTCAATCTGGTCTGATTTATTTCTTCTTTTTCTTCAAAATATAATAAATATTTAAACAAATATTCTCATTGTGACCTAATTTTTAATTATATATGCAGATATGGAGTTGTAGGTTACGTTCCTCGCCTTCAGAAACTACTGAGATCTTCTCTCAAGAAAAATTCTCTGCTCATCGTCGTTAGACACTACAATATCATTCTTTCTAGCTTCTTTTAGTTTTCTAAAACGATGTCATTTTGCAATGCGTGTTTTTGTGCAGAGAGAAAAGAGATTATATGATTCATGAATGAGAGATTGACAAAGGCGTTTATTTCATATTAGAAGAACATGCAATTTTAATTTTAAAAATGAGAATTAAATAGAAATTATCATTTTGTTACATATTTTCGTAGTTCCACCGTTGCATTCATTAGTTGTTGTAACTCATTGATTCCAAGTTCATCTATAGGAGATTTCCACCAATACTTGTTCTTGTCATCTTTCTTCATATGATCGAGTTCGACTCCTCTGTTTCTTTCAAATTCCAAGTGATTATATTGAGCTTGAATACGAGAGAGAAATTTATTTGCGATTGAATCAATATCGGGATAACTAAATGAGAAATCCTTACCAGCAGAAGAAAATATAACCATACCAATTCCAACACCATTTGTGAAACTATTAAATATTGTTTTTAATTATTTATGCAGTTTCTATTTGGAATTTTTAATATTGCAATGCTTAAATTTTGTTAATATTTATATTTTTGCAGGCTCTGTTTTAATTTTGTTTGTGTTTAAGTTTAATACTTTGATGTTTTATCTGCTGAACTTGCATGTTTGTTTTGCAGATATCCTTTTAAATTAATTATGTACTGATGAACATTGTTTTGTGCTCTATTTTAGATTTTTTTTAAGTTTAAGTTAGTTCAATTAATTTTTTTATTTATATTAAATAATGAAATTAATAGTTCAAAAACTCTAAATAATTTTTTATTGCCTTTTGCTATCTATTTTATTTATATTTGAGGTGCAGTTTCTCAACTAATTGTCTAATTATTGAGTCTCACAATTCTATATAATATTTGTCAAATATTTAATTTTTTATTAATTTATACATTTTTTTTAAATATTCAAATAATAATTAAATTATTTATCAAAAAATAAATTGACTTATTGTTTAATTTTCAATTATAAATATATACAAGAAAAATAAATTAAATTTATTTTAATTCTCATAAAAAAGTAACAAAATGAAAAAAAAAAAATTGATCTCCGCTAAACTGGGACTAGCCACTAACCTGACTCTAAGTCTAGTGTAGTAACTGGAAAACCCGATAAGATACACACTTCGCTTCTCAACTTGAACACCCCAACAACAATGCCCATCTTGGCATTTCCGTTGGTGATTTCATTTCTAAAGCCACAATCTTTACGCCTCCCTTTTCTTCACCGCACTTTCAACACCCGCCTCTTCTCTTTTCACCGCACCACCTTCTCCTCCGCCGCAGCTACCACCTCTACCTCCTCCACCTCCTCTCTTCACTACCAGGATGAGTCTCAGAAATCTTCTTCTTCAACTCTAACTTTTCAACAAGCAATTCAAAGACTCCAAGTGGGTTTGTTTATTTTTTTGTTTGTTGAATTGGGCTTGCGGCATTTTTTTAATTAAGTTAGATTTTTTAATAAAGTTTGTTTGTGTAGGAATATTGGGCTTCGGTTGGTTGTGCTGTCATGCAATGTAGTAATACAGAGGTGAGTTTTTACATTAGTTGAGCTCAACTGTGCTGTGTTTATATTATACGAAGAATTCAATATGCAAGCTTCGTGTTCTGATTTCGTTTTCTTTCTATTTTTTTTTGTGAATTATGCTTGTTTGATGGAAAGAAGTGGACTTTTGTTTTGGTTGGCTTGGTGGTTTGTGTAGAAATAATTGTGGCTTTGTGATTTTTTTCAGGTATTCTTTGTAGTAAGCAGTTGTTTCCGTGATGGAATCAGCTGATTTGATTCCATGAGAATTAAGATGCTCTGTGTGTTATTGCAGAATTTGAAATTGTGAAAATTTTTGTGGGAATCAGGATGATAATTTTTACATTTGAATTGATTTAATTGATATGAAGAAGTTTCTTCTTTCGGAGTTAGTGATTTGGAATTGTGCTGATTACTTGACTTTCTGAATTTATTTTAACAAGGTTGGGGCTGGTACTATGAATCCCCTGACATACTTGAGAGTTCTTGGTCCAGAACCGTGGAATGTGGCGTAAGTTTTCTTTGGAAATTAAACTTCTTGAATGCGAATGCTAGTTTCAGATTTATGTTTGAATGATGAAATAGCCATTGATGAATGGTGCGTGGGGATTTTTGTTTTACTACATATAAAAATATGTAGTCCTAATCTGCCACTTTTAATGTTTTTTCTCAGCATTTTTCTCCAATAATATAATTGGTCGTTCTTATATGTGCAACCCATCTAGTTTAAAATTATACTATTTGCTTCCTGGCCAATTCCGTTTGCGTCTGATGATGTTTCTATTGTGTTCACTGCGTAACTTCTGATGTTGAGTTTCTGATAAAAGGTATGTGGAACCTAGTATCCGACCAGATGATAGTCGCTATGGGGAAAACCCAAACAGGCTTCAGCGTCACACACAATTTCAGGTCAGTATGAATTTGATTGATTGACTTTAGTTTTTTGATATATTTTTGATCGAACAATTTGTCATTTTATGGAGCTCTTTGTTGTAATTTTTCTATTGAGTTTATTTGATTCGAAATCCTGTCAGTTATCTCACAAACATTTCAGGTTATATTAAAGCCTGATCCAGGAAATTCGCAGGACCTCTTTATTCGTAGCTTAACTGCTTTAGGTAGTTTATTTTCTCTTATTTTAGATCAATTAAATTCATTTGATATTGATGAGTTCATCACTTTACTTTCTTTCATCTATGCATCTGATAGTTTTCCGGTTAGTTGATTGAATACCTTTTTCAGAAAACTATCAATAAATTATGCTATTTTGAGATTACGGGATAAAACATTTCATGCAAATAATTCGCATTTACATCAGTATTCTGATAAAATTTATTTTTTTTGTTGAATCATTCTGATTCCATTTGAGTTTGGCAGGTATTAATGTCAGTGAGCATGATATACGATTTGTGGAGGATAATTGGGAGAGCCCGGTAATCTCATCTTTTAATTAAAGATGGATAGGATGTATTTGTAAATCATGGTCATGCAAACTGAAGAATAACTCAGGAATGCTTGTTTGTAGGTTCTTGGTGCTTGGGGTTTAGGCTGGGAAATCTGGATGGATGGGATGGAAATCACTCAATTTACCTACTTTCAGCAGGTTATTCAAATTTCCACTATTCCATCATCTGATATTTCCTATTTGGTGTTTTTACGACTTCCTTTTCCTCTTTTTGCTAGTGGCAAGGAAGTTATTTTCTCTACTGTACTTTAGTTGAATTATTTCCAAGAATGATTAATGTAACCTGATCTTATATTGAGCTACCCTTTCATGGCGTGTTGCAAATTGTTTTTTTCTAAAATGGCGTAACTTCAAAAATTGTGTCCATAGGCTGGGAGTCTGCCATTGTCACCTATATCTGTTGAAATCACGTACGGTCTTGAGCGCATCCTAATGTTGCTTCAGGTGAAGTTAATGGTGTTTTATCTGTTCTATGTTTTTTAATATATTTGTACATCATGGCTTCGACTTAAGTTACTCCATGTCTAAACAACAGGGGGTTGATCATTTTAAGAAAATCCAGTATGCCGATGGAATAACATATGGAGAGTTGTTCTTGGAAAATGAGTAAACGACCTATCCCTTTTGTCAGGACTATTTGTATTTTAACATACTGTTCATTTCAATAACAATGTGTGATTATGAGTCTTTACCTTTTTGCATTTCTATCTGCTTATCATTGATTTTTAACCGATATTATGGCCACTCATTTCCTTTTTTTGTCAATTGCTATTTAGTTTTTCATTCTCGATGATGGTGTCAAAGTTTTCACACTTCAGTACTCTCCTTTCGTTGTAAAATTTGCAAATCTCAAAGTTATTGCAGTTATATTTCAGGAAGGAAATGAGCACATATTATCTAGAACGTGCTAGCGTTAATCATGTTCAGAAGCATTTTGATTTCTTTGAGGAAGAAGCTCATTCCTTGCTTGCTTCAGGCCTACCTATCCCTGCGTATGTTGTTAACTTTTGATTTTGTCATTCCAAATATTGTGTTGTTTGGTTGGATGTTTTCTTAAAGTTAATGTTTGCTCAACATGCTAGGTATGATCAGCTTCTGAAGACATCACATGCTTTCAATATTTTAGATTCAAGAGGTTTTGTTGGGGTAACAGAGCGTGCTCGTTATTTTGGTCGAATGCGTAGGTGAGGTTACTTTATCCCTTTCATTTCTACACGGAAAATATCTTATTCTAGAAAAGCAATACATTGAAATGGGAGTTCAGTTTTGCATTTGCTTATGAAACTTCAGTTGAATTAATATGTTGTTTTTCTAATGCTCACAAAAGATCATCCTACATGGAACAATTTATACATCAAATGATAAAGCCTTCGTTCAAGTTTCTGATTTCTTGTTGATTATCAGTTTAGCTCGTAAATGTGCCGAGCTTTGGTTAAAGACCAGGGAGTCTCAT
This sequence comes from Breynia disticha f. nivosa, assembly GCA_948193385.1. Taxonomy (NCBI): domain Eukaryota; kingdom Viridiplantae; phylum Streptophyta; class Magnoliopsida; order Malpighiales; family Phyllanthaceae; genus Breynia; species Breynia disticha. The sequence continues at coordinate 9,334 of CANYCX011152334.1, read as the reverse complement.
GGATATCCACTGGGCATAGTTTCTGAATCTGCTAATCTTACATGTAGTAAAGAGGTGTTAGATGCAGCAATCAGAAAGGTTAGTCTATTCACTTGTTGCTCCCATTTTAATCTTGCTTCTGTTCCCTACATACATATGTATTGCATGCAAGCATGTGCGTAAATACGAGTGGATGATTTCTAGCACTAATTTTTATAAGAAAAAAAAGCAGAAAAAAATAATGAATAAAACAAAAATCCTTGAAAAAATTTAAGCGGCTATTCATGTTCTTAAAAATCATAAAAAACTTGTAAACAATTGTTTTGATTATTATTGATGTGTTAGAATTGTCTCTTCACCTTTTCATTTTCAAAGCAGGTGCATGACGATTTAAGATGCTTTGTCCTTGAAATTGGGACTGAAGAGATGCCTCCTCATGATGTAGTTCAAGCAAAACAGCAGGTATAACTTTGTTTTTTATGGAAGGATGTTCTTTCTGGAATCCAGTCTTAGTAGATTTTCGGCAGTGTATCTTGGGAGGATAGATTTGCTATTTTCTGTGTAATATAAATATATAATTATAGAATATGTTTATGTGTGAATTGTTCACTCATTATGGTTCCTGTTTCTTGTAGCTTAAAGGACTAGTTGTGCAATTACTTCAAAAACAAAGATTGAGCCATGGTGAAGTACAAGCTTTTGGCACTCCCCGCAGATTAGTGGTATAGCTGCCTGTTTATGTCTTAATGATGATGATAAAACAATTTGTTACCCACACTGCTTAAATTTTGAGAGTAACAGTGAACTAAAGCCACTAAGTTTCCTGTGCCATGTTTGAGTTCATATATGCTAGCAAGTATGAAGTTCTGTAATCTTCCTTCTGTTTTCTCCATATATAAATTTGTATATTCTGAGTATTGTTCTTTCATTCCAGGTTGTTATCAACAGACTTTCCACTAAGCAACCACAGATTGAGGTTGAGGCGCGTGGACCTCCGGTATCAAAGGCCTTTGATCAACTAGGAAATCCTACTAAGGTTGTTTTTTGCTTGCTAATGTTTCCTTGTACCTCAATTCTCACTTTTAGCTTGATGATGCAATTCTTCTCTTGTTTTCTTTTAAGAAACCGTCGCTGTCAAATAGAGAATGTCCCCCAGTCTATTTTGATTTTCATGTGCTTTTTTACAACAGTTATCATTAACGCAATGGTGGCAGGAAGCACAATAGATATCATTTAGTGAAGTTTTCATGAATGTAGTGGATCAACTATGCCACTTATATATGTTATTTCAATTTTTATGCCGAAATCAATATCAAGAGCCAGACAACATCACAACACTGACTTTATTACTTTGTTTCAGGCTGCCGAAGGATTTTGCAGGAGATATAATGTGTCATTGGATTCATTATATAGAAAACTTGATGGTGAGTAATCTACCTTAGTGTATGAATGCGAGATAATACTTCATTTTATGAATGCGAGATAATACTTCATTTTCTTATGTGGTGCTCCTGGTCGTTGATAAAAATCTGAGTTATGATGGCCTCGACTAATCTATAACATTTAGTTTCCGTACTTCACAGTGAGAGTTTCGAACTTTTATCATCTCTTTTCCAGGTAAAAGTGAATATACATTTGTCCGTGTGAAGGAAACTACTCGATTTTCTGTAGAGGTTCTAATGCTAATCCTTCTCTTTCCTTGTAATTTCCTCTGATCAAAATTTGGTTTTGCATTGGACATTTTCTTTTTCAGTCTTCACATCAGTGTTATTTATGTGGCATAGTAGATTTTATCTGAAGATTTACCTGGTGCAATTGGTAAAATTTCCTTCCCAAAATCAATGCGCTGGAACTCTCAGGTTTGTTTACATGTTTCTTCTTTCATGGTTGTTTCATGAAAGAGATCATTCTCCCTTTATCCTATATGCAACATGTTTAATAGACTGGAAGTTTTTTTAAAGAAAGTTTCCTTTCTACTTGATATATAGGTCTATTTTAGCAGACCAATTCGATGGATTATGGCGTTGCATGGAGATGTGGTTGTTCCATTTATCTTTGCTGGAGTTTCAAGGTATGCTCAAATGCTCAATATCAACAAATTATATTCTGTGTTATGCAGATAACTTATGTTTTCATCTATTCAATCAGAGTATCAGAATTTCATATCTTACATGCTCTAGTTCTTTTGATGATTTCTGGCATGTTAACCTTTTTCTTGGACAGCAGAACTGCCTAGTTAGCAATAGGTAAAACTGTTCGATAGAAAAAAAATGCAATGGTAAAATTACATGAAATGAACCATGATCATGAAACCTGGAAATCCCATACCTTTTCGTATCTTATTACTTTCATAGCCTTATTACCTATCCTTTACTGGTAATTTTGTATTTACAGTTTGTTTGTGGATGTAGTGGAAACTTATCGTGTGGCCTTCGGAATACTTCTACGGCTACCATTCAGGTAAGTCTAGGATATGCACGTTTAAATTTCAGTTAGCTTCCTCTGATTTAATGATTCAGTGCTGAGATTAGCTGGCCAAATTTATAATTAACATAATATCCACTGCTTTTGTAAACTTCATAAACTAATTGTTGATGATAGTGGTTTTTACGTAAGAAAATAGCTTTTTATGAGCTAAAGGACATGTTCAATTTTCTGTAGACTTCTGTGCTTCCCTGCTTTCTTTGTTTCTTTAAAATTTATCTCATCTCTTTGCCAGATTTAAGTTGTTATTTAAGTGAATAACTGGACAAAGAAATTCTTCAAGATATATCTTTTCATGAGTTAAGCAGATGCTAAAATTCTGCACAAATTATGGAGAATTCCTTGGAAAATTACTTCTATTTATTAGAAAAAACTTGCCATGTTTATTTGACCATTAGATGTGATGATAATTTTTCTTAATTAATCATTTTTCCTTCAGAAGTTAGATTGGATTTGTTTACATTTAAGACTCTGGAGCTTTTTTTAGGTTGAATGTGCAGAATCATACCCAGAAGAGATGCAGAATGCTGGAATTGATATTGAAATTGAGGTGCATTACCATTTCCTGTTCAGTAATTCGTCCTTTCTGGTGGAACTGGAAAAGAGTTCAGTTTGCATGGAATTAAAATTTAAAGTAGAAAATCATTTGTTTGTTCAGGATCGAAAGAAACGCATATTGGAAAAATCCAATGCATTAGCAAAAAGTGTTAAGGGTTGTGTCCATGTTCAGGAAGGGCTGCTTGATGAGGTAATTTTTTTTTTGGGTTTGTTCATATCTGTTAGGATAAGAATGCGCTTTAACCGTCTCTGCATGTCATGTTAGGTTGTAAATCTTGTTGAAGCACCTGTGCCTATACTTGGAAAGTTTGAAGAGTCATTCTTGGAGCTTCCAAAAGATCTACTAACAATGGTCAGTTTTAACTGAGTTTTACTGCTGAAAGCTTTTTTGCTCCTTATGGTTTTCTATTTTAATAACTCGACCTACTTAACATCCCAAATCAATTGGACTTCTTATTCAATATCTTTGTGAATGATGACTTGTCAAAATTTTCATTTGGTTGTCGCAGGTTATGCAGAAGCACCAAAAGTATTTTGCTGTAACTGACGATAGGGGAAAGCTGCTTCCCTACTTCATTGCCGTGAGACATCTACAGGAGAACCATTAATTTTGCTAGTTTTTTGCCAACAATTCATCAGATGACATGTGTTTTGTTATAGGTGGCTAATGGAGCTATCAATGACATGGTGGTGAGGAAAGGAAATGAAGCTGTTTTGAGGTTAATGTGGATTCTTCTTTATTATTGCTGTGTTGTTTGTTTGGTATATCATCTTTTATGAAGCCAATTGATTTCCGATCTTCATTATTCAGAGGCTAAAGAAACTTCAAACTCATGCTTAGCGTAGTTTAGTGTATAATCTTTGTAAAAGATCAAGTCTGCTTCATAATTGCTGGTCATTTCCTCATTTCTGGTTTCCCTCTTTTCAGAGCTCGATATGGGGATGCAAAATTTTTTTATGAGATGGATACACACAAGAAGTTCTCAGAATTCAGAGATCAACTGAAAGGGATTCTTTTCCACGTAAGCTATCAGTGTTAGTATAACTCATTTTAGAAAGCTTTCTAACTTCTAAGTATTGAGTCAAGAATATGTGTAAAAATCCCTGAACTTGCAATATGTTCTCAAAGTTCTTTTGCTCAAAACTGGGTTGCAAGATTTTGTGGTAAATCAGTTTCAAATGAATGAAGTAATTTTGGCGTGACACTCATATGCAATTTATGACCAAAGAATATCCAAACTCTGATGGAGATTTATCTCCTCATCTAATGAAACAGGAGAAGCTGGGAACAATGCTTGACAAAACTAGGCGAGTTCAAAACATGGCTACCAAAGTGGGTTTAGAGTTGGCAATTAATGATGAAGACAGTCTTCAAACTGTGGAGGAAGCAGCATCACTTGCAATGTCTGATCTTGCCACTGCAGTTGTAACGGAATTTACTTCCCTATCAGGAATTATGGCACGCCATTATGCTCTTCGAGATGGCTATTCAGAGAAGGTCACCACTTCCGCTTTCTACCAATCAACTTGTTTCCTTGTATTCTATTTTTTTCATTTCTAAAACGGTGGCATCACCTTTATTGGATGAAATGTTGTTTTGTCACCTTTACATTTCTACCTTTATTGTGTTGCCTGCTCTTTGAAACCTAACTCTGCTCCTTGTTTTGGGATTCTGTTGTAGCAGACTGCAGATGCCCTTTTAGAAATCACGCTGCCTAGATTTTCTGGAGATATGGTCCCAAAAACTGATGCAGGAATAGTGTTAGCTGTAGCCGACAGGTACACTAACTTAAACTCCTAACTAACAAGAGATATTGATACTGTAGATTCTTGTTTTTTTAATAATATGGGAGAGTGTTGCAGTAAAAAACTGGTTAGCAAGCTTCGGTTTTGTGAAAACACAATAATTTAACTTTACTAAGTGATTTAGTAATTAATCAGCTTGTTGCCTTGATGCAATTGTTGTTTTGCAGATTGGACAGCCTTGTTGGCCTATTTGCTGGTGGTTGTCAGCCAAGTTCTACTAATGACCCTTTTGGCCTGCGAAGGATTTCCTATGGCCTAGTAAGTTTATTGATTAGCAAAGCTTCCGGTGACCTATACTGACTATATTAACCTTTTGCTGCATTTGATTCATTTAGGTCCAGATATTGGTGGAGAATGATAAGAACTTGGATTTACTTCGTGCTTTTAGAATTGCTGCTGATACACAACCTGTTGAAGTAGATTCCACATTGATAGATGATGTAAGAATGTGGTTTTCATTAATATTGATCACTATTAATAAGACAAAAAAATGATCGGGTGTCTCGTTGTAGGTGCATCAATTCGTAACTCGAAGACTGGAGCAGCTGTTGGTACGTATGATTCGATGTCAAATGTTCTTTTCTTAGTATGAACTCCATTTCTATTTAAGAATTTTTTCCCTTTAAAGGCATTTATATCTGTTGGAATAAATGAAATGAAAATTTCAGTTACTAGTTGGAGTGATGTGAGATTTCAAGGTATTGGCATGAGAACATGTTACTGATATTAGCTCTTTGATACAGGTTGACCAGGGAATAAGTCCAGAAATTGTCCGTTCAGTCCTCGCAGAACGTGCTAACTTGCCTTGTCTCGCAGCAAGGACGGCTCACAAAGTATGCGGCGCTATTTCCTCTTCTTTTCAGATTTTACAATATTGACAACTTTCAATATCTGCATTTCCAATATGCATCTGATGCCATCTTTGTTATGAAATTGTTGTTATTTTTCTCATGTTCCTGTGTATCGATATTCATGTGGCGTAAAACTTCTTGCCAGATGGAAACCATGTCAAAAGGCGATCTTTACCCGAAGGTAATTGAAGCATATTCGCGTCCCACAAGAATTGTCCGTGGAAAGGATTTGGATTCTAATGCAGAGGTGACTCCAACATGTGTTTCTCTTCCATTACGTTCAAGTATTTATTCAGGCATAGGTTTCCCTGCCACGTTTTCGTGCCATGATTTTAGATTTTCTTATCAGGTGGACGAGGCTTCCTTCCAGACTAATGAAGAGAGAGCTTTATTTAGTGAACTCTCATCCACGAGAGGCAAAATCCATCCTGGTATTGAGGTTGATGAGTTCATAAAAGTATCGGAGAACCTCCTCCAACCACTCGAGGATTTCTTCAACAATGTATTTGTAATGGTGGTATGTTGATCAATCACTCATTTCATAAACTTCTTAACCTATTATAAAACCTTGGATTTTCGAGCTTTATTGAAATATTCCAATATTCTAAGCTTGAGATTAATGGCTTCTGCGAACAGGAAGACGAGAAGGTTAGGAAGAACAGGCTTGCTTTACTAAAGAATATTGCAGAGCTGCCGAAAGGCATCGCAGACCTAACAGTTTTGCCTGGATTTTGAGGATTTTGTGTTACATTTGCGACAGTAAGTTATAAGAAAGAGAGAGTTCTGCTGCTAAAGAAGAATACATGGGATTGATAATCTTGATTCTTCCACATACGCCTTCATGTTATATACCAATCTCTTAATTTTTAAGTTATTGTAATTAGTAATTATTATGCAGTTTTATAAATTTTTTATGTTTTTGAAACTTATTTTTTAAAATCATATTTTTTTATATTTTAATATTTAAAATATAATATTTAAAATATAATGAAAAATATTATTTTATATTTTAAATAAGAAATATTTTTTTTTAAATATATTAAGAATAATTATTACTTTTTTTAAGGTATGATTTTATCAATTTATTTTTTATTGGTATTAAATATTAAAAAATTAGAAAAATATTTTTTGAAAAAAAAAATAAAATTCTTTAAGATAACTAATGTAAAACTATTGTTTATTAGCCATATTGTTTATTAGCCAAATTTCTAACTTCTTTCTTTGGTCTTCTTAAAGTGTATGGAGTGTAAATATTTTAAAAATTGTAAGAATGTCCGGTATATAATTATTATAATGTGTATAAATGTCCTTGTATGTTTTTTCTATTGTGTAAATATCATAAACCATTTCGAATCCTCTATAAATGCTCGATTCCACATTTGGAAGATTAAAAATGTCGATTAATCATAATATGTCAACTTTCATTCTTTAATTAAATTTAAATCGAAAACTATCAGTTACATTCAAATATTTAAAAAAACTCTTTAATTCTATGGAAACATTGCTAACCCTTAACATCATTTGAATTTCAAATATATAACATCTATAAATCCCAATATATAACATAAATTAATAATTAAATGTGTAAAAACATTCAGAAAACAACATCAAAAGAAACGTTTTTTCTAAAAAAACTGAAACAATATTTGTCAATCTGCATGAACAAATTTTTTTTTTCATATTTGTTCACAATTAGTAACATTAAAAACTAATCATTTTGATAATAAATACAATACATTTGTGTACATAATTACAATGTATGAACTTTTGTTCACAATTGTTTATTGATTTTAATGTTAATAATTGTTCATACAAAAAACAAGTTGTAATGTACCAAAAAATAACCTAAAATATGCGAAAATGGTAAAATTTATAGTGGCAAACAGCATAGGAAACGGATTGCCTAAATCGTTCCCCAAACCGTTTCGAAAACAAGTAGCCGATTTGTATCGTGCTGAAAATGAGGGAAACGGGTAACCAAACAGTTTGGGTAAACCATTTGGCAAACCGTTTCGACCTAACGAGTTTTAAAAACAGACCCACGTGAAACAATTGAGAAAGAGAAACAAAATTCTAACGTAGCCACCCGACTTCCATCTTCTTCCTAACCTAGAAACTCTTCGTTCCAAGGCCTAAAACCATCAAATCTCACCTTAAAAACCCTTAATCTAGTTGTTCTTGGTTTAAGGAAGAGAATGTGGAGCGAGACGTTGTTCAAGGTTTGGACCGAATTTGAGCCGTGAGATGACTTCACGAGATTCGAGGTAAGTGCATCGAATCACACTTACCTTGGTATGCCTCGCATTTGTATGGTTAAGCAAATTTGGTTGAATGCGCATGTGTTGAAATGGTAGATGAATTGTGTCTTAAAGTGGACTTGATGCTTGTTGTGATTTTGTTGCGATTTGTATGGATTGTGTGATTAGGGTAAAAATATGCCATGAAAATGAAATATTGTGACTTCATCAAGATACCGAAAGAAATGTGTATCATATGGGTGAAATGATGGATGTGAGTGTTAGAAGAACAATGTCCATTGTGTGGAATGAAAAATAGGAATGGTGATTTGTATAATTAGTTGTATTGGTTATTTGAGAATAAGGGTATGATGTGTGACCCTATGCTTAAAAATGAAGTATTATGAAATAAATAATAATGAGCTATTGTTAAGGTGCAAGTATGCTATATGTGTGGTGACGTGTGGGGATCTAGTTAGATTCCTTATGAGTGCATAAATTAAGTAAAATGAATGATGTGCTTATGAGTTTTGTTGTGTTGGATGAATATGTGATCAACTATTGAATGTAATTGTGTGGCTAGTGAGAATGCTTATTTAATTGCAACGATCAATGATTGGTATACGATGACATTAAAGTGTGATGAAAATTGAGTAATGGTTGAAAATGCAATTGTGAAATGATAAATTTACTGACTTTGATAAAAGGAAAGATGAAAGTAAAACGATTTAATGAAATGCCTAATGTGAGTTTGATTAAAGACCAATGATTGCAAACGTGTGATTTCGTATGGGATGAGCATGAATGCAAATTATGATGTTGCTAGTATGTGTGAATTGTTTGTATGGAAATGTCGCCTTAGGGCATGTGATGGTGATGAGTGAAATCTCATGAAATGTATGTGTGTGTGTTTGATAGTACCGTATTCCTTCTGAATACGTGTGACATGTGATTATGTTTGTGGGCATTGTATTGGGTATGCAGAGCATTTCATTGATTTCATTTGTGATTGTCATAATTGGCATTGCATGAGCATTATGTATGTTCATGATATAAGGAACAAAAAGGGGATTTGTCCAATGAAATGGAAAGAAAAGAGCGAATGCTCTAATCCTATGAATGAAAAGGGGGGATTAGCCCAATGAAACGAAAAGGGGTGAGAGCCCAGCTGTAATATCCCAAATTTTACGTAAAATACAGTAAAATACAGTAAAAATACGTATAAATACGTGAAAAATACGTATAAATTTTTCACGAATTATTTTAATTAATAATTCGGTGAATGATATAAAAATTTTAAGAATTTAAAAATCGAAAATGTTTACGTCGATCGTGAGAGGAAAACGACGACAAGTCTATAATTACGAAGAGACAGATAAATAAATTTTTCACGTCTATTTAAATAAATATTTGATAAGA
>CANYCX011151797.1:0-16487 GCA_948193385.1 Breynia disticha f. nivosa | reverse complement strand
CTCTCTCTCTCTCTCTCTCTCTAGATGATTTTCTCTGCAAATGAAGGTATAGAAGCTTAGGGATGATTCTTGCCTCTTCAAACCTTACACTTTTATATTTTTTTCACGAAATCAGTAATCCACGCGTGGTGGATGGCTAAGTACGCGTGGTCGTGCCCACTGCGTGTACTTTGCTGCCACAACGTGTACTTTCTATTTTCAGCATTTTTCGATTTTTCTTGATTTATTTTGTATCAATCTTATGTCAACCTTTAATCAATCTTTATATATTGATGTTTAAAGATTTATTTTTCATAAATTTACGACGAAAAATTCCCGGGATGTTACACGGAGTTTGCATCATTCCTAACTGAAAATCTTAATGAAACGCAGATCAGAATGTTCCGTTTTGCCAATAGACTTGAGAAAACTGTGTCCATTTGTATTCCATGTTAGAGATATAAAAAATGCATGATTTTCATGAACAACATTTATGCAAAAACATTTTTTCCTAGTTTAAAAAACTATGATGTGTCTAAATGTGTCGTGGTTACTTTTTAACTTACGATATGGATGTTGATAGTTAGTAAGCAGTATATCTGTGTAAACGCTATGAAAAAGATCTGTTTAGTGATATTTTCAATATACAATGTGAATAATTGCAAAACATATTGATTAATTTTAAACAAAATTGACAAAAGAATCATTGAAAAACCAACCTTTTATTTGTTGAATTTGGTTCTTGCCAAAACTTTTTTTTGAACGAAAGAAATTTTGGTTTTTCTGTTGTGTTTCTGTTGGAAAATATATGAGGATTTCAGTGTTACGTGAGAGAGTTTTTGGCTGTGTTACGTGAAAGAGATTTTTGTTCCGTTTAAATTGTTTTTTGGCATTTGAAAATTCCGTTCAGCTGTTATGATGTATTGATAAGGTTGTTGCATGTTCAATTTTGAATGTCAATTTATGCAATTTAAAACTGAAATTGTTAATTTATGCTAGAAATTAGGTTTTTTTTCTTTCAAAAAAGAAAATAGTGAGTTGTTTTTGTTTCGAAGATGACATAATATTTGAAATTGAAAAATCTGCTATTATGGTTGAAGTTAAATGAAAGTATGTCATTTTAGTTGTCCAAGTTTTGTGATGACATACAAGTATTAACACTTTAAAATGATACCATATAAGTAATTTTCCCTGAAACAATAGTTTTTTAGAGCCCATAAGCTTTTAAACCAAGGAAAAATTCCTAGATCAAATACACCAATTGTAACCCAAATTCTAAGTAAACCAAACACAATCAGCAACCCTAATTAAAATATTATCTATGTCCAAACTTGTCCCAATTATGTTATTCCTTTTCTTCACCTTTCGTTTGGCCAACCACTCATTTCTCTCAACACTTTTTGTCTCTAAACCCCACATACTAAATCCACCTTTGACAGATTTTCCATAACTTGAAATGGAGTGTTGTGGATAGGTCTTTTGTCTCTTCTTTTCCAAGTTACTTGCCAAGAAGCTAAAGGAGTAGCCTATATCATTCTTGTTAGTTATAACTTCTGGATTTCCCATAAAAGGTTCAAACTTTGTCAATCTTCCTTTAGTTTTTTGACTTGGCTTTAGGTTTGTTTCTTTTATTGCAATGGTTGAGCCCAATAATTCAGTCATCATCGTATCCTCCATAGACTCTTGTGAAGTTGATTTGTGATATATGGTAGATAATTGAATATTTTGGCACATTATTTTCATTTATTTGTTGAGATCTTGCATTTGTTGAATAGTCTTCTTCATATCCCTACTGATTATCAAAAGTTGATATAATGCTTCTCTCTTGTCAACTTTTGAGACTATGATCTGATTCTCTATTATGATGTTCGATTTTGTGTCTGCCTAGGATTGAGCTCTGATACCAATTTGATGAGGTTAAAGATAGATTGATAGAAATTAATGGAACAGTTATTTACGTATAAGGTGTAAAAAGGTATGTTGAGTATGTAAAATAAGAAAACAAGATATATCAGTAGTCCTTTACTTATGATAACGATGGCAAAGCAAAATTCAAGAGTTGCTTAATCTCTTCCAGACCTGATGATGGTCAGCCAATAACATTTAGAAAAATATTTTTCCTTCCTTTTACAAAGTGTACTGGATGAAATATATAGAGCACCCTTTAGGTTGAGGTAACAACCTAACCTACGATGTATAAGGCATGTTATTCTAAAATATGACATGTAATAAAATTGGACCACTTTACAACTTGAGTGGATTTTTCTTCCTTATCAAATAAACGACAGTTTTAGAATATAACAAGATTTTTTCTCTCAATTTGTTCCTAAACACACTTTTATATTTCTAAAATTTTATTCAAAAATATCTGCAACAAGTTATACAAAATATCCATAGCATATTTATTAGTTTAACAGGTAAAAATCTCAACTATAACATTCATCCTTGATATTTTTGCTTGTAATTCTAGGTTGATTTCTTAAAAATTCAAACTTGCTATTTGAAAGTGTTTTAATCAGTATATCAACAATTTGTTTTTTAGAACTGTTGTGCCAAAACTGATTATACCTTCTTTATTAGCTTCGCAAAATGATATTTGATCTTCATATGTTTTGTTCTTCCATGACTAATTGGATTCTTTAAAATTGCAATAGTTGGCTTGTTGTTGCACAAGATTTTAGTAGCTCCAACTTGCTCTTCTCCAAGGCTTGATTTTTTGCAACCTAATTGCTTGGTTCATTGTTGCAATCGTTGAAATGTACTCTACTTCGAAAGTTGATTGCTTAATAGTATCTTGTTTGCGAGAATTCCATGAAAACACATTAGCTCCAAATACAAATGCATAGTTGGAAGTGCTTTTCATGTCATCAATTGATCCAGTCCAATCCCCATCATGAAAACCTTTCAAAACACCTTCATTCGATCTTGTAAAACATAACTCGTAATCGATAATACCTTTGATGTACCTAAAAACTCTTTTTGCAACTCCGAAGTGAATTTTGCTTGTAGTTTGCATGAACCTTGACAGCCAGCTAGCAGGATACATCAAATCTGGACTTGTTGCAGTCAAATACAGCCAACTCCTAATTAAACTCCTGTAAATTGGTGGATCAACTTTCCTTGCAACATTATTCTTTGACAACTTTTTATTTATTGCCAATGGCGTTGCTACGTGCTTGCATTTTTCCATCTTAAACCTTTGAAAATTTCATATACATATTTATTTTGTGAGAGAAATATTGCATTGTTAGTTTGTTCCACCTCCATGCCCAAGAAATAGTTCATTAATCCAAAATCTTTAATATCAAAATCACTATTTATTTGCTTATTAAAATCTTCAATCAACTTGATGTTGCTGAAAGTAACCAACAAGTCATCAACATAGATTGAAACTATAAGAAGATCACCATTTGAGCAAGTTTCAAATGGTGAGTTGGTTCACCTTCAGTCCTCTTGAATTGTTGTCCACCAAGAAATGCATCAATCCTAGTATACCATGCTCTCAAGGCCTGTTTAAGTCCGTATAATGCTTTTCTCAACCCGTAGGCACGATTCTCTTTTCCCTTTACCATAAAGCTTTCAAGTTGTTTGACATATATTTCTTCATCATGATAACCATTAAAGAAAGCAGACTTGGCATCAACCTGAAATATTTTTCAATTCTTTTGTGCTGCTAAAACCAACAATAATCTAATTGTATCCATTCTCGCAACTAGAGAAAATGTATTAAAATAATCAACACCATCATGTTGAGAATTGCTTAACACCTAACCTTACTTTAGTTTTGTTTAGTGAGCCATCTGCATTGAGCTTACGCAATACACCCAACGAACACCAATAACTTGCTTGTTTGTTGGTCTATCCGTCAGCTCCCAAGTTTTATTTTTTTTCAATCATAGCAATTTCTTCTTTCATAGTTGCATTCCACTCCTTGAACTTAGCTACTTCATCATAATTTGTTAGCTTAATAATGTCTAGTCTGCAACTTTCATAAATTTCAGAAAGTGAACTGGATTTTTTTAGACATTTAGATTCCTCTTCAACATCTTCAAGTTTCTTTATATCTTTTTGAGAAGATTGATCTGTTGCACCACTCTTTTTTTTTTGAATGGGAATGAATGAACTTCTTTTAGTTTTTTTACAATCAAATTCCAATATGCGCCTTCATCAAATTTTCACATTTTTGCTCACTATAATTTTTTGGTTTCAAGATTGAACACTCTATTGTAGTTTGATTTTGAGCTATATCCAATAAACACTCTAAATTAAGCTTTTTAAGAAGTTTGTCTCTCTTGATTTTTGGAACATAAGTGTAGCAAATGGACTGAAACATTCTGAGATGGTTTGTGTATGGCTTCAATTCAGTCCAAGCTTCAATTGGATTTCTTAGAGAGATTTAAAGTCTTAAACATATAGGTTTAGTTAAATATACTAATTAGGCAACATACTTAAATAACTAGGGTTTTATGTAGAACCTGGTGTAAATGTATATATAATGGCTTGTATTTGTCTCTTGTAAGCTTTTTGGCTTTCACCTTTTGGTAACTGATAATAAAATAACTTGTTTCTCTTCTCGTAGATGTAGATCACGTCAACTGAACCACGTAAATTCCTATTGTCTTCTCTTATTTCGACATTACCTTTATCACTTAAATTTCTAACAAGTGGTGTCAGAGCAATAATTGGGTTTATTCACCCAGTGTATGTTCTGTGAGGAAGTGATTGAAGGTGAAGAGAAGATATCGTTGCAATTAACAACAGTGCAAAAAATTGTCATAGAGAACAAAGATCATGATGTTATTCTATGGAGTCGGGCTTTTTACCAAAAAAGAATAAAAAATAAAATTCTCAAATTTGATGAAACAAAACTTAATTCTCAAAATATGGTGATTCTTAAACTAATTCCAATTCTAGTATTTTTTTTGTAGGAAGTGACATTATGTCATGATATGTGACATAATGTCACGTCATATATTTATTAATTAACTAAATTTTAAGTAATGATTAGTTAACGATTTAAAGTATTAAATAAATGTGTATAATGATTAGTTAGTGATTGATGTTAATTAGTTTAATTTTTTAAGATATGTAATTATTTATTAAATTATTTTATTTCAAATAAAAATTTAATAAAATTGAAGAATAATATTTCAAAAAAAATTTAGAATATAAAAATATTGATAAATATATTCATAAGAACAAGATTTGATAATAAAATTACATGTCATAACACTCTTACAATAAAAATTAACTACATTTAATTTAATTAACATTAATTTAATATGACACACTATCCTTTTATAATACAAATTTATCACAATTATTTTAACTAAACTTAATTGCATATGAATACTACAAGTTATTTCATATCATAAGTACATGCAACTTTAATTTTTTAACATAAAATATAAATATACTAACGCTTAAAATATAAATACTACAGGATTATCAACTTTAATTTTCAAACATGTAGAAAATTATCAATTTAAATTTTCTAACATTCATAAAATTATACTAACAAGAATATATTTAACATAAATAATAAATATAACTTATTCTACAATTTGATAGTTCACTTAACTTAATAATTCTGTTAAAAAAAATAAATATATTATTAAAATATAATGAAAATATGTTAACAAAAAAATTGTAAATTAAAATAATCTCTTACAATGACGAAGTGATAATGAGCAGGATAGAACCTTGTTATTTTAGAGCAAGATAGAAGAAAAAATAAAACCAAGCAAAGAATTTTGTGTGAAAAAAAAGGAAAGCAAAGAAAGGTTTTGTATTGAAATGAAATACTGGAAGGAAAGCAAAGCAAAGAGATGATTTCAACACAAAATGAAAGATGGAAAATTGAAATGAGATGTTGGCTTTATTTATTAAGGTTTCACGCATGCTCTGCCATTCATAGTCCGAGTGTGAAAACCTCGGGACACCTCGTGCAAATAAAAAAAAATAATAAATAACTGTTTTGCTTTATTCTTGGTCTGCTCACTGTTGTGTTTGTTGGCTTTTATGAGTTATTTCATTCAGCTTTTGACCATAGCTTGTGACAATTAAACACGCTCGAGTTGTAAACTGTCAGAAGGCGCAGTGAATACGCCATTATTCATGGCTTTTTATGTGTAAAATGCCATGACATATGGTATTTTGCATAAAATGTCACACGTCATGACGGTTTATGGGTAATATGCCATTAGTCATGGCTTTTTATGTGTTGGCCACCATAAATTAGGAAATTGTGTTGATTTTACACTTGTTTGGGAATAACTTTTATCACTTATACAGTTTTGGTCAAATGCCCTATGGAGTCATGCGAATGGAGTCTTAAGGGAGAGTTGATGGAATTACTACAGTAGAAGCTAGAGAGTATGTATCAGAGGAGATTCTTAAGGAATAAGCTTTATCAAGAAAGGTGACTTCATGCCTTGAAAATGACCAAAGGCATGCAGGTAAAGGAATATTTTGGTAAATATAATATGAATGTATTAGATTTGAAGTTATTGAGTCTACATTTTCTTTGTATTTTCTTTATGGGTCTGTGAGAATCTATAGATATGATCATAAGTGCTAAGGACAATTTCTTTAAGTGATGTTATAGATGTGTTGTCTACGGAATTGATGTGATTTCAGTTCCGGAGGAGATAATGGAGGTTTGGGGTTGTCAATTCACATTGGCAGAAGAATTGAGAACAAAAATCATATAGTTTGATGTGTTATCACTGCAAAGAGGTAGGACACGTATGGAATAACTATGTTCATAGGGGAAACAGATAGGAATCAATAAATTTGATTTTTGTAGGTGCTTTGGCAAAACATTTTTTTGGTTTCTCGGACGTTCAGAGATCATGTGGTGGTAATGAAGGATAAAGTGCAGAAATTGCACTTACACATTCATTGGTAGCTTTGTGGTTACCAATGTTTGAAATCTTATTATTTGTTCTATGGTAAAACAAGAAGAGTTTGTGATTGAGACTCTTGAACAAGTAAAGATCAATCAAAAGGATACATTACGAGTAGTGGCGGATATTACCATGAAATAAAATTTATGTTGGCAATTACACCAAGAATTGTGCATTATGGGTGCTCACTAGGTGTGGATGTTAAGGGGAGGAAATCGATTATTGGTGTCCTTGTAAGTTCGGGATGGACTTGGTTCCATATAATAAAGCGTGAGGCATTTAAAGAGTGGTAGAAAGTTATTCAGGATTCAGTATTTTTTTATAAAGAAATCAGCTCAACGAGGCAGAATTGTTGGGTTAAATTGATTTCTTAGAGAGTTTTGGAGTCACCAGACATGTAAGTTTGACTAAATATACTAATTAGACAACAGAGTTAAATAACTAGGGTTAAACTAGGATTTTATGTGGAGCCTAGTATAAACCTACATATAGTGGTTTGTATTGTCTCTTGTAAGCCTTTTAGCTTCCACCTTTTGGTAACTGAATAATAGAACAACTTGTTCCTTGTTTGTGGACGTAGATCATATTGACCGAACTACGTAAATTCCTGTTGTCTTCTTTTATTCTCGCATTACTTTTTCAACCATTCTTTGTATAGCCTTTGTTGGAATTCGATTTAAAAGATAGACTGAAGTATACACTGCTTCAACCTAAAACTTCTTTGGAAGTTTTTCTCAAAATTTGCTAATTGTAGTAATTTTTTTCATATTTTAAGGTAAATATATGAACTCTACTAAATAAAATTATAGAAAAATTATTCATGAATATCAATAGTGAATATGTTTTAGGATTATATTGGTGTACTCGATGGAACTGCTATTTGACATTGAGTGTATTGGGATTTAGAAATAGTTTGTGATGAACATACAGGAAAACTCTCTTCGGATTTACTTAAGATCTTTGAAATTCATTTATTTCTTTCAGGAATGAATTGTTTTGAGTTTGGTGCTTTTCATGTTCTCTAAGAGACTAAGAACACTCTCAACAATCTCGTAAGATACTCTATATTTTATCAATCATTTATTTACTCCTCAATTAAATTTAACTTCTTAAATTATTTATATTATATCAGTCTTCTTAAAAAAAAATGTATAGGATCATTTTCAGCTCCTCAATTATAAAGAGCTTATGAATATGACTCCTAAAAATAAACTAAAGAATCTAGAAATAAAAGTCCATTGGAGTACTAGAATTTAAACAAAAATTTATAAAGTAATGAAGGAATTAAATATAGGATAATCTTAGAAATGTTATAAAAAAATTGTTCCTAAAGACTCCTTAACCTCGACTAAAAAATTATTGTAGTGTTATTTTCTCATATCATCTAATAATCGAGATCAAACCTTGTTTATAAATATTTTTCTCTTCTCAAACCACTTAGACATGCTCCACTACATAAACCTTTATTGCTTAATAGATTGGAGCACAAATTGATGGAAGCAACAAAAGATTGAAAATGGAGCATATTAGCAGCCCCACAACTGCTGCAGAGGATGTGATAACGACAAGAACAGCATTTGGCACTTCAATCGACATAAAATGCAAGCTTGGTTTCTCAATTTTGTTCAATCATTGCAACTTTAAACCTTTTTCTTAAATTCTTGTGATGTATTTTTATATATTTTTTGTGTCAATAATTAACAGCTCTAATATTAACCGATACGTTTGTATATCCCATCCATATCTCTATATATCAACAACGCTACTCTACATTTCTTACCTTACAATACCATCCCTTCTACCCTAAATTCTCTAAAACTCTACACACCACACGAACACTCAACTCTCATGGCTCTCTCACGCCTCTTCCTCATTGCAACCTTTGTGTTCTCTCTCACAGCTTCCTCCACCATTGCTCAAATGCCTCCAATGTCCGCACCACCAACTTCTACAGCCATCCCGCCGACAACTTCTGCAACTCCTCCAACTATGTCCACTCCTCCACCAATGATGGCTACTCCCCCGCCCATGATGGCAACTCCTCCTTCAATGGCACCAACGCCAATGTCATCTCCAATGCCTCCATCAATGGCCCCGATTTCTCCATCACCCGAAATGTCTAGCCCTCCGCCGCCCATGATGGCAACACCTCCTATGATGGCAATGACTCCAATGAGTGGTAGTGAACCAACTTCTCCATCTCTCAGCCCTAATCCATCAGGTGACTCCTCTTTTCACAGAAGCAGCATGGCCTTATCAGCATTGCTTGGAGGAGTTGCACTGCTCTTTGTTTGAAGCAACAAGGTACTTTCAGTATGATGTAGATTAAGATTTTATTTGTGTATTCATTGTCTTTCTAGCTAGTTTACAGTTTTTGTCTCTTCTTATTCTTCATGTTGATCCCATTTGTGATCTGTGAGTGAGCCTGTTTAGAGATTTAACTTAATGTTACAGCCTGTCTTTTCTAGCATTTTGACCTCAGCTGATGAATAAAAGATCATTGTGATTTTTATCATTGTGATTTTTCCTTGTGTATCACGTCTTAAATTTTCAATCCTCCATTAATCAATTTGATTATAATTTGATCATTCTAAAATTCTAAACCTGCTTCTAAACACTACAAAGTAAAAATTCAGCATTGGCAAACTAGTAATGCCTCATGATCGTGATCATGCTTAATTGGGTAATTATGACTACTAACGCCCACTAAGAATCCACAAAAACCAAATAAAATATGCTTTCCAACGATAATAAAAGGTAGGTGAGTGTTTGAAAAGTTAAATGGAATATAAATTGAAGAAAAGAAATGATAGTAGTGGTGCAAAGAGGGATAGGAGAATAAAAGAAAACAAAAGGAAAAGGTAGGAGATAGCTGTAAAAAAGGGGGAAAGAAGGGTGTGAAAGTGCTTGGTTTAAAGTGAGTGGTGGAGAAAGAAAGGATTAAAAGTGGAATGGGGATGAAGAGAGCAGTGGTGGAAGCACAAGGTGTTATGTCTGTGGTGAGGATGGTTGGTGTGCTGTGGGGTTATTACAAGACAAATGACCCATTAGTGTGAAAGTGATGTGCACATGGTGTAATATCCCCCACAAAGCTCTTGTACTTAAAGGTAAAAAAATGAATCGGAACCCGCGAACCACATTCAGGATTGCCAGTTCTAAACCGTCAGAATTGGTCATGTTTGGTTTTGATTCCATTAACTATGAAACCGTGAACCAATAATTCAGAAAAACATGAACCGGCGATTCAGAGCGGCTCGGTTTACATTTAATGGAAAATCGAACTTGAACCATCGAACCGGAAATGCAACTGCAGGAACCAGAACTGAAACCGCGATTCGAAATTGAAGCCAAAACCGAAACCAAAACGGTCCGAACAGACTAAATCCAGTTCCGATTCCAGTTCTATAAACCATTGAACCATAAATCGCCTGTTCCGAACCGATTTGCATGTCTACTTTTACTCTAAATTAGTTTTCAAGAGCAGAAGGAATTCCAATCCGAATCAGTTGGAAAGAAAACTGAAGATTAGCTATTTCTGAAAGGAATCTCATTTTCCAAAGTTGAAATGTATGTAGTGACGATGGAAAGAGAAGTCGCATAAAATAAAGCATTGGATTCTAATTGTAAGAGCTAACAAGTACCGTTTTATAAAGAAGCCAACAAGTGGGAATCACAAACTTTTTCTGTTTGCCTTTTCTACTGAAAAGCTATAATTCCAACCCGATTTCTCGGAAAACATTGCCATAAAAACTTTATTACTAAGTTGAGGTAACAAGTAACCATTGAAAAATCAAAACTGAACCGGTGAAGCAAAACTAGAACTGAAACCGCCGATTCCAACCCGCTCGAACAGGCCAAGTCTGGTTCTACGAACCATGGAACCGTTAGAACGTGCGATTCCAAACCTTTTTCACCTCTAGCCTGCTCGATGAATAGTAAATGATACTCGACATAATAGTAATGACACGAGTGGCTTCTGCAGTTTGTAATTGTACTTAATTATATTGCACAATCATATTTGCAATAGCCAAATAAGTTCAAACGGAAAATGTACTATTGATTCAAGTTTCATGTTAGCATTGTCTATCTAGTTGCAGATTTCTAGTATCTTATAATCTTTATCATACTGGTAGAGCTACTAACAGGGGAAGCTACTATACTGCACAGACAATTTTGAAAAGGCTCCATTTTCACCAACCATATTGACAAGACATGGTTCGACATATACTTGACAGGCTCCTGACACAAGTCAACAACTAATATATATAACCATAACAAAACAACGAATGACATGCAGAAGTTTTCCATACCAATAATATATTCATAAGAAAAAAGCACCGAGGAATGTCAATTATAATAAACTTTAAAGATAGAAATGCATAATTCAATACAATTTTCTAAATTTTGCACTGGAATCAGAAAGCTTTAATTAAAAATGTTACTCTTGTCATTTGAAACTCAAAAATGAAAATGAGCAAAATTTATTAGCAGATTTGAAACTTGTTAAAAATGAAAGGGGACACCTTTTGAAAGAAATGTTACCTTTTGCCTCCATTTCAGAAACTCATCAACTCTGCGTATTTGACCATTTTGACAAATATATTTTGCAAGGAAAACTCATTTGTATCTTTTAGTACACAATGCGTTGCTCCAGCAACAGAACATAGAATCTGAAGATCCAGGCTAAATATCAGACACGGCAGCAATCAGAATCTTCAATCTTGGTGGTCAGAAACTTGACTGCCATTCCATTTGGCAGCATCGTCTTTCCTATATGATCACATCAACTTCTAGCAATAATTGCATCAATCTTTATGTTATTTCTTTCTTAATCTTCTTCGGCACTCAAAACAATCAGAACAAGGAGATACATTTGAACTTGAGTTACTGGATTGAAGCTTGCTGGGTGATATTTTCAAGTCTTCTAATAGTACTTGGCGAAGTTTTTCATTTTCCTCTACAAGTTGGTCTATAACTTGTTGGTGCTTTAGCAGCTGAACATGAAGAAAATATATTCATTAAGAATGAGTATGACTTCTTTCACAGCTTTTATATAATACCTGATATAAGCAAAAAATTGAAACAAATTCCAAAGAGGAGGGACAACAAATTTGTGGTCAAACAAACATTTATTTGAATGTTTTAGTTAGTTTATCCAATTAATTATTATATCCAATCTTATAAAAATTTACTTTTTCTCTTAAATGAAATCCTTGCGGTTTGTAAGTCTTCGTTTTTATAAACCACATTTTTCATGGCAACATCATTCGCAGCAAACAATAAAAAGCCAGAGAAATAAAAGTTGACAATAAGAAATACCATTTTAAGCATCTCGTTTTCTGACTGCAAGCTTTTACCCTGCACATTAAACAATCCATTGAAATGTTTCTGTGAGTACAGTGGCAAAATTCTTTCGGTGCGACACTCTGGCTATTTGAAATGCGAAACAGAAAAGCACAAAAATTTTCTGATAACAGTCTGTATGATGCTTAATTTAATTATGACCAAAGATAATTATGCATGTCATATTTTCATTTGCATGAAAAAATTTGTTCCCAGTTATACAGTTCCGAACAGAAGTTTCAATCAAAATTAGACTAGCTAAAATGTCATAAGAAAGAAAGCTGATCGAGGAAAGAAAGGATCAATGCATCAACTGACTTTTTTAACAATAAACTACTGATTTTCCCTTTCATTGGTTTCTTTTAACAGAAAATGTGAGATTGCAAGATATTTGACGCTAGGCTAGATTCAAAAGCCTATTCATGATTAGTCCTGGTGAATGTATAGCTAAGCTATAAGAATTGACGGAAGCATACCTGAAACACCTCAAAAAGTCATTTGGTAATGAAATATTAAAGCCCAAGTGGAAAAACAAAAAAAAATGCAAGTTGGAGCCAATTTTTTTTTGAGACAAAATCTATCCGAGTATACCAAGCATACCAAGCTTTCAAATAACAATTAATACTAATGTTAACTAAAATGAAAAACTTAATTTATATATTTGGAAAGTTTTTGCTGCCAAAAATGATTTTGACACAATGCAGGAAACAGATAAGAGGCATAAAGGTATTTTTGTTAACACTCTCATACTCTAATTAATATTGATGTTAGAAATAGAGATTCTCTTTGAATTAGTTATTACAGACTAGTCTAAAATAAAGCATTTTACATGTTGAGGACTATGTATGGAGTGAGGTGAAACAAGAGGAGATAACTGAGAATTTCTTTGTCATTCAGCCTTATGGCATGGGATCAGCCTTTCGACTTGGAAGAGTGGTGGATGCTATAATTATACCGATGGGAGAGTGATAGGCTCTCAAATTCTTATCTTCCTTGTTATCTTCTTTTTCATTCATTGTTATCTCTTTATTATCTTTAACTAGTTATATGTATCCCAGTAATCAAAATCAATAAATCCTAGTATTTTTATCATTTTTTGCTACTCTTTTTCTTAGTTTATTATGTGTTCTTGAGTTGGGTTCCCATCAATATTTTATGATGAATTATGAAGCAGAAAGGAAGTTTGAGGAAAGAACATGCAGGTCAAAGGGCATAATTAAATTAACAGCACATACCACAGCATTTGGGTTAGCATCCTTGTCATTCAGGATTGGACTCTGCAGAAAACTGCTTATGACTTTTTCTGTTCGACCAAACGAAGCTTCTGCATACTTCTCTGATGTAAAATTGTCAGATGTGGAGGGGAGACCTACACTGTCCAGCCTATGAAAGCTTTGAGATGTTTGTTCAGGAAGTCGTGTTGGTAACTGACTGATATTTCCCAATGGGTTCTGGAGAGATGGTTGATTCATCATGCTCATACCACTCTGCAAGGACAATGGCCCAGCACCTTGACCAATAGATAAATTTGGAGCAATCCCAAGTTTTTCCATCATCTTCATCATCACTTGCTACCAAAACAGGTGATTAAATCTTAGGCGTGTGAGTGATGTATTATTATGGAAGACTAAATGCATAAGTTACCAGATATTGATACATACTACTAGAGTTGCTTGAACCTTCCGCATCACCCCAGGTTTCACAGCAAGGCCTGTCCAGTGTAGAACTTAATTTTTGGCATGATGATTGAGAAAAAAACTTAAAATGATGTTAAAAGACAAGCGATCATTCTTAATATGATCGAGAATAACATACAATTTTTTCATTTAAAAGGCTTGTTCTCAAGGAGTATTTATTTTATTATCACATGCATGTAAATACACCTTCATTGGGATATGATTCTGGTTTATCAAACAACGGCAAGAGCATTGCAAGTGCTTCAATGCAGATGGGAAATGGTGAATGTTTCATTTCCTCTGTACATTCATGAAAATTAATGAAGAATATGTTCAGATGTCTATATCCCTTTCCATCAAACGAGAAATGACTTTCCCAAGTACGGTTAGAATCCAGAAGGGTACTTGAAAATTTTTTGTCAACACTACGCAGAGCATTGCAATAACTGATGACGAAAACACGGCAACATAAAATCAATCAAAATTTTCCTTAATTCAATCTTAACTTGAAAGTTTTACTAATATAAACTGGAAAGATCAACAAGAGTAGAGTTTATCAAGGAACTCATGAATTATGAACTAATCCACAAGAAGTCCCAACATGATAATGCATGGAAGAGAAAGCACTGCATACCAACTCCAAAACCATGACCAAGACCAACTCCACATCCAATTCCAGCCTTCACATTCTTAACTCCCATTTTATTCAACTACAAAATGAGAATCATTAGTTGAAGCGTCAGCTCGACCTTAACTGGCAAACCATATGAATTGTACCTATTTTCAATCACAAGCAATTAACTTACCGCACTATTGGCGCGATAGGTAACACCTGAAAACGCACTTGTTGCTCCTCTCGCAGCACTCATAACTTCACCCAACATTGGTATTGAACCTTTAAAGGTGGGAAATGTTATTTATAAGATATGAGCATAGGAAGATGCAGAGTATATTACAGAATATAATAACTGTTTAATAGCAAAAGACGTAATTTCACACCCGAAATGAACGTCGATTAGCTTAGCTAAGGAATCCATGAAAAATTTGACCCAAAAGAAACTTTCAAATCTAAATGAATATTAATTCAGGTCCCTTGCATTTAAGGATGATTACCAAATAATCGAACACAGAATTCTCATTGATTATATTTTCCAACAAAAATAAACTCCAACTTTTCAAAACACAAGTGAAAAAGCAACATTCCAAATGATCAATTACATGGCTTTGCAGGAGTTAACGAATTCTGGCATTTTCCCCCACCATTCTTGGGTTTGAACAACCCTTCAAAATCCATCTTAAGAACTCACAACATAAAAGAACACAGTTTCAGAGCTTTATATGTTTGTCTAAGTATACATGTGTGTGTTTTGTGTATGCATATATATAGTGCAAGAGAAAGAGAAAGAGAAAGAGAAGGAGATTAGATACCAAGCTGTAAAGGATGACCAACACCGATACCAACGCCACAGCCAAAGCCAAAACCAGTGAATACTTGAAACACTTTGAAAGTAAATGGATTCTCCAATTTGATTCCTGTAAAACCTTTTCTTTCATTTCCAATTACAATGTTACTAATGCCACCACCACCACTACTACTCGTAGTCTCAATGCTACAATTTTTACTGCCACTCTCCATTTTCCAACAAGCTCTAAAGTTGTATCCCTTCACATACGCTTTTCTCTACTTTCAAGAATAGAACCCACCACAAGACACTCTCTTTCTCTTTCTGTTTATGCTAGTCTTCAAAAGCCTTTAACTCTGCTTAAACCCTGTCTTTGTTTCTTATGGTTTTTTCAATTCAGTGGAAGAAATAGGTGGGTTAAAGATCAAATTTTGGTTGGGATTTTAAGGAATAGTGACAAGAGTGGCATGTTTGTTGTACCTAAGAAGTGCGTTGGGCAACATATTGTCAAACTGGGCTTTGGATGCCATCGAGCTTTCTTCATAGGGAGCTGGGATTTTAGATAATTACTACAACAAAACCCGCGCGATGTGTCAACAAAATATAATAAAAAAATGGGGAAAAAATAGAATATATGGAAAACTACTTTATTCAATATGTTTCTGTTATAAATTTTGAAAAATTTTCTCATAAACTATATTTTCCGTAGAACTGCACACTTTGCCTTCATCATCACATATAATTATCTTTAGACCATGTTTGCTTTTGACTCTAGAAATAGTAACATACGTTTGACCGTGAGAAAAAATTGGTTTTGGAAGGTAAAGTCCGACGTTTGAAAGAGATTGCCCTTGAATTTTGTTGATAGTCATGGCGAAGCAGACAACTAATGAAAACTGTCTTTTTTTAAATTTAAAGGGCAACCTGATATCTGAAGGGGTTAAAAGTACCGTGGTATGATAACTCTTTGTCCAACATTGTATCCAGATATAATTTCACCTTCTATAACATGTTTACCCAATTGTGTAATTGATAATCTTGTACCATTACACAATCCATAAGAGTGATCTATATTACGTAACAACATAACAGGAACACTGATTTTTAAAATTAACTTGTGATTTGGCATTCCTGATGCAGTAATACTGTTCAAAAATTCTGGTGTGTAAATGTCATCT
>CANYCX011151760.1:0-14673 GCA_948193385.1 Breynia disticha f. nivosa | reverse complement strand
TACATTCTTACTTAATGTATCTTTTTATGGGTATAAATTTAATATAAATTTTATATATGAATTTAAATATTTTTATGTATAAATTTATATTTATTTTTTTATAAATTTAAAATAAATATATTTTTTAAACTTAAATATATTAAATTATTTCGCACATTCATTTCAATCCTAATTAGCTATGTAATCTGATCGGGTAGTACCTCATGAAAAATCTTCAACTCGAACCATTTTAGGAAAATCACCATGTGTCCACTCTAAAAAACTTGTTTATGCATTATTTTTACTTGTTTAAATACTTGATTATACTATTTAATAATTTAAAAATATAAAAAATATAAAATATTTTATTAATTAAAATATATCAATAAAAATAAACATCTTATCAATTATTTTATTTATTTAAAATAGACTTATATATATATTAATTATAATATTTTATATATTTACTAAGATAGGTACCCCTTATAACTTCCTATTTGTACTTGTTTATATAAGCGACTTCGAATTTAACATTAACAAGGAGGAAAACCCAATACCTATTCCAAACCCGTTTATTATTATGTAAGATTAATAAAACATTTATCATAAATTTAGTACAATCCTGCATTGTTCCAGTCGGGCTGGCTGCCTCCCTCAATTACTTAAACAAAAACATCTTTTCACACTTGTTCTGATTGCTGGATCTTCACACTTGATTATCCACACAGATTACATACAATGAACCGGGTCTTCTATATTTACAGCAATCTGTTTCAGGCTTGCGAAAGATATCATTAGATTTTGCATCCTTATGTAAAGCTGTAAGACCATAACATGTTCTACCCCTAAAAATTAAGAACATTGCATAACCACACAGCTCAGCTCACTAACAAACCAAATCTTTGATCGCATCATGTCAAAGAAAGCCTCCTCTATGTTCCATGTCACCTTCTTCCTCCAAGTATTTCTCAATTTGCTCAAGTGCCTGCCGCATTAATCCAATTACCAAGTTGTTAAATTTTAGGATGACAGCTAATGGAGATAACCGAATGCATTGGAAATTAAATGGGCGAGAGACCCACCTCTATGGCAATCATGGTTGGCGACAGACTCGATACATCTCTATAGCCTAGTTTAGCTGCAATATCTGCAGTTCAGGAACCGATTATGATCATGAAGAGTCAATTTGGCAAATTTCCACAAGCATTAAACTTTGAGAAAACAGAAAATTACAACATAGGTAAAAAGTTCATACTTTCCAGACAAACTCTAGCATTGGCATTTGCGTATGCTTCGCCTCTTTCTTCAAAGAGCGATGATAGACGTCCCAGAGCCTGGACCAAAATTTCACAAAGTTAAAACCCAGCTTGAGGATATGAACCCAATTCCAATCAGTGATGGACTTTACTAAGTATAAACAGGTAAACTGCCACAGCAAAAGCAGGCTACCTTAGAATATGCATCATCTGACGAGTCAATATGCAAAAGTGGGCGAGAAGCAGTTCCCACAGCTGCAATTCTCTGTGCCAAGGCCTCCAAAGGTACATCTATCCAGACGCTAATCCCCTTGTGCATGTGTCTCCTGATGAACCAAGTCCAAGTCATTCTTAAAACCATGTCACGCTACCAAAGAAATAACAAATGAGAACAAAATTAACAGCTCTTTCAAGTAGGCAGTTCCACGGTAACATACCAGTTGATGGGCCGCACAACTGCACCTCCACCAGTAGAAACAACAAGATTATGCATTATGGACAATTTCTGCAGTACCTCAGTCTGAAAGGAAAGATTACAACATAGTTTTAATGCCAAAACAGAACACCCATATAATTAAATAGCTAGCAATAAGCAACAAAATATTTATATCTAGTACCAAATCACATGAGAAAGTCAGATTCAGATTCAGATCAACCACTAAAAAACATTTACATGTAGTAGCAAATTGCAGAGATTAATTGTCATGTTTTCTAATATACCTCTTTATCTCTAAAGAAACCCACCCCATAAAGCTTAAAAATTTCAGCTACTGAAGTTCCATCCATTTCCTCCTCGATCAATGAGTCACTAGAGCGACCAAGAAAAAAGTGAAAAAGCACAGATTAATCACAGATAAAGATCAGTTGAAATTCATAATTTGCATTTGGCAGTACACAAGCTTAACGACAATTCAAAAAAATACATAGAGACTTATGTCACATTCCTTCGGAGGCCTCAAGTATTGTGCACGAACCAAAATTCAAACTTATGAAGTAACCTTAAAAACCAAACTTGTATTTCCCATGCTTAAGGCTCTGAATGAACCCTTGGAAATAATTTATGCCAAAACTTAACTCATGTGTATCCATAGCTACGCATACTAACCAGTCGCAGAAGGAATAACCAATTGTTTGGGCGATTATCTTGCCCACAGTAGTTTTACCAGAACCCATCATTCCTGCATTTCACATTTAATTAGCAAACAGACACAGTATTCTAACAGAGAAAGAAGATTTATGTAAGAACAACTAACCAACAAGATATATACATCTTCCGCTCAAATAAGCCTCAATCTCTTGCGATTTGTTCTGCAAATTACATTTTAACACCCAGTAAGAAATATGAAAAAGCTATATCAATCACGATAAGATGACAGTTCTAACTGTATGCCCAACAAGAAATAGACAAAATGTGTCAGAAGCGTTAAAGACATTGTATCAGAGGCTCCATGTTAACAGAACCAGAAAGTAATACCAAATTCAAGGCTTAATACCTTCAAAATTAAAGCCTCATCAGATGGAGCATAAATACTTCCACTTTCCAATATTGGAGCTACACAAGTTTTAAAAAGAAAAAACTGTCAAGGCCAAGAAGAACAGCCAAATGGAAGACAGAGCAAGTTAATGCCGATGCCAACAGCAAAAGCATCATCTACTGTTTGTTATCACTAATATATTTGTTCTCTCTTCTCAGATTTTGTTAACACAAAATGAAACATAATAATGGAAGAAAAGGAAAACATGATGCAAGCAAAGAAAATGTGTGAAGATTTCAATAATTTTCAAACCATTAAATGTAGAAACAAATCACAATGTTATTCACCCAACAATTATTTTTGGCTGTAAATTGATGAAAGTTAGAACTACCATGATCATTCAAATCATTGTAAAATGAGATCCATCATCGCTGACAATTTCTTAAAAGGACACATTTCACAGATTCATATCAAACCAATTCATCATGACTATGTCAGTATAAAAGCTCGAAACACACGCGCACAGATTATTATAACTCAAAATATACCACCTGTTGGAAAGAACAAACCAATCAATAAACAAACAAACCAAAACAACGCCAACCACCACAAATGTAAAGAAAGAATTACATAGAGAAACATTAATTACCGGTAAAATTTTTATAACAAGACGGAACCACCAATGAAATGGATCTATTCAGGCTTTTACTCTTTAAATGCTGCACTTGAGATGTAAGAACAACTTGAAGCCTCTGTTGCTCCTTCATTCTCCTCGAAACACGAACCAAACGTGTTGGTCGGCTTAATGAATTTACCGAATCGACCCATGTAGCAGAAAGTTGCACTCTTTGAGCAAGAGTAGCCTCCATCATAGAGTCAATCTTCACCACGAAAACCAATTCAAATATGCCTATTTTTGAAAACCCAGATTGCAGAAACTCCTGCACAATCGAAAGGACAAGTGTTCTGACAGACTCAGCATTGAAAGCATCAATATTTTGAATAAAAAACATTTTTGAAATGCAAAACAGATAATAAGAAATGAAATGAAAGTTACCGGAGAAAAAAGAGAGTCAGGATGAGAAAGAAGCCAAGAATTAGAGTAAAGTAATTGAAAGAGAAAGGGAGAAGAGAGGAATGGCTAGTAGAAATGGGAGTTGGGTGGAATAATAAAGCAGGTGTTGGGTGTGGAGTGGTAAGCGAAGGGGGGTGTAGGTTGGTAACGGTAGATGGTTGGTATAAAGTTGCTCTACGTATAACATACTGTATATTGCCTGTATCTATAGTTGTATACGTGTAAGCTATAACTAAACCTACGCTCTTACTCCTACCTGGTATAGGACTTACAGGTCACTTTCAACCCTAAATGTATTTATTTTTGAGAAAATATTTTTTTTTAATTTTTTAGTATTTAATATTAATAAAAAATAAGTTAAACAAAATCATAATTTAAAAAATGAATGTGAAAAATAACAATTTATTTTAATTTATTTTTAAAAAAATATTTTTTACATAAAATATAAAATTAAGTTTTTTATTATATTTTTAAATATTTAAATGTGAAATATTAAAAAACATTATTTCAAAAAAAAATT
Source organism: Breynia disticha f. nivosa (assembly GCA_948193385.1). Taxonomy (NCBI): domain Eukaryota; kingdom Viridiplantae; phylum Streptophyta; class Magnoliopsida; order Malpighiales; family Phyllanthaceae; genus Breynia; species Breynia disticha. The sequence goes on along the minus strand of CANYCX011151760.1, from coordinate 10,368 downwards.
TCAGAAATTTAATTTCTATGAAAAATATTTTAGTAAGAAAATTATTTTTCGTCAAACATGTGAAGCCTATGTTCATTCATCTACAAATGCTCAATATATTTGTAATATTATTTGGTTTGTTTAACGAAAAATAATTTCTTTAGAAAAATATTTTTAATGAAAAATATATTTTGAAGCTTATTTTTTTTAGTAGTTCACATTTAAATATTTAAAAATTTAATAAAAAATATATTTTTATATTTTAAATAGAAAAATACTTTCTTTAAAAATATTTTAAAAATAATAATTATTTTTTCGTTAATTTTTAAGTTATAATTTTGTTGATTTATTTTTCGCTAACAGTAAACATTAAAAATTCAAAAGATAAATTCCTTAAAACAAACATTACCTTAATCTTTTATCATTTTCCGATAAATATAGCACAAAATTTATTATAAGATTGCGTTTATTTATTTAATATAAAATTAATTTTTTAAGAAATATTCGTCTATAAAAAAAATATTATAAGTTTGCGTTTATTTATTTAACAGAAAATGAATTTTTTAAGAAATATAGCACAAAAATTATTATAAGTTTCAAAAATTTTTTTTGCAGAGTAGTATATTTTAATTTTTTTAATTACATTTTGTACGGAATAGATCTTTTATATGTATAAATTTAATATAAACTACATATAGATTTTATATATGGATTTAAATATTTTATGTATAAATTTATATCTATTTTTATATATATTTAACTTAATATAAACTTTTAATTTAATATATACTAAATTACCATGTATTTTTATGAATTTTTAAAGATTAATATTTATATAAATTTTTTATCATTTTAAACTAAATATTAATTTTATATAAATTTTGTATAAACTTTTTAGACTTCATAAATGCGGTATATTTATAATTTAAGAAATAAAAATAAAAAAAATTTTAATTAATTTATAAATAAATAATAAAAATGAAACATATATAAAATGAATCCAAGAAAAAAAATGTAGAATCAGATGGAGGGTATAATGAGGTATTATACATAGACTGATTTTATGTGAACCAAACCAACTACGACTACGACTGCAAGAGGATAAGAAGCATGACTAGGTTGACCCTATATCCATCCTACGTGGCTACTTCCTCTTTCATTTTCTACAAATTTGTTTGTTGAGATTTTACCATTTTTTCCCCCTAAAAGTAGTTCCACCAAAAGAGGGATTATTTAAATTAAATTCATATTTAAGTGTTGTGGTAGGTGACATTTTTTTCATGTGTCATGCAAAAGTCCCTTTTGTCTTCTCAAATTTATGTGGTATATATTTTGTTGTCTTTTTTTATAATATGGTGGTAGGTTGCTGTCTACATTCAACTGACACGTGCTTTATACCATAATTTCATATCAACTACCTCCTTTAAATTGCATTACTTACTTCCAAATTAAAAAACAAAATTACATTATCTATATCTATATATAATATACATTATATTAAAACTGATATTATTGTGTATATTTTTTACATTTGATTCAGTGATAGAATTATAAATATTTTTAAAAAATGAAAAAAAATCAAAAATAATATTAAAAAAAGCCTCAAAGGGTTGGCAAGGTTTTTTCTTTTATCTTCTACTGTTTCATTCATGTCATGCCTTAATTTTAACTTAGGTTCTGTGTTTTCTTCTTGTTGGGTATATATACAAACACAAACGAGATAAAATGTGATATATTTGAGGAACATGAACTTGAATAATGTAGAAATTTGTCTTCAGAGGACTTGCCGTTGTGAACCTTTTGCTATAGTTCAGATTGGGTGAGTGGCTTGATGGAAAAGGTTGTGTTATTTATATTTTTTACTGAAAATGCTTTAATTAATCTTCAGTATCACCATCTATCTTACTCCTAAGGTTGGGGACTCAACATAATTAGACCCGATAAAAATTAATACTGTAACGTAATATGATAAGATATGAAGTTAGACGGATTTGAATTGTAAATAAGTTGATAAGTTTATGATTTGTTAAAAATTTGGTTAAATTTGTAAACTCAACACAATCTAAATATAACCTATTTATGACCTAAAAAAATTCATTATCATCTAAAGAATAAAATATTTTTAATATATAAATTGAAAATATAAAATAAATATATAAAAATTTATTGTTAAATGACTAAATTTAATTTTTTTAATGATAACAATAAATAATATATAATTCATATTCTTTAACATAATTTTGTATGTGATATTCCGGTTTGTTCGAAAACTGAATTATAATGCTTTTTTTTATGCGAAATGAAATAAAAAGTAAAAAAAATTCTATAAAATATAGACAAATAGATGTTAAACTATTAAAAAATAGCTCATAAAACTTTTTGAAATTTTAATCGACTTAAAAAAATGACACAATAACCCAACAAGACACGACATAAAATTAAATGGGTTGAGTTTAGGTATAGCGCAAATAAGTTTGTGTTGTAAATGGATTGACCTATTTATATTCTATTAAAATTCAATGCAAATTGACATGACACAAACCCGACCTATTTGTAATGAGGTAGACATTCAACCAGCAACATACATCACGTGTGATGTGGACTCAATGTAGTTAGTTACATTTCAAAAGTTAGTTACAAGAATGTAATTACATAACTTTGGTGGCTTCTAGATCTCAATAATCATAAAATCATATATAAGTCTTGTAACAAACTGAACAGAATAATAAAGAATATATTTTCATTTCAATTTTTGGTTTTTCATCTCTATAATATCGTATCAGTGTCTATCATGATGTCCGCTACCTGAAATTACAATCATGAATTTCCTCCTATGGCCAAAACTTTGATAGCTAATCATTTTGATGATTTGCATTCTTCGTTTTTCTTGCATCATAGTGATAGTCATGCATCTGTCATGGTAACTCTAGTTTTTACTAAGGATAACTATGCTTCATGGATTCATTCTTTTCAATGGGCTTTATCGAACTGGAACAATCAAGAATTTCCTCTTATGCCTGAAACTTTGATAGTTAATCATTCCGATGATCTTCATTCTTTGTTTTTCTTGCATCACAATGACGATAAAAAATTAATAAAGATAACTATGCTCTTTGGGTTAGAGTCATTCTTTTTTATTTGTTTTGTTGATTAAGAATAAGAATGATTTTATAGAGGGGTCTCTTCTAACAACTCATAGAACAAATCCTCTATTTTCTGCATGGACTCAATGCAATAATTTGGTTGTTGCTTGGTTGCTCAAATAGATAACTCTGTGTGTTGCCTCACAAGTGTATTATCATATTCTACAGTACAGATTCGATTAATCCTAAAAAAAAGTTTATTCACAACTTGATGATGTTAAGATTTGCAGCTTGCAGCAAAGATTATGTACGATACATCAAGGTACAAGGGCAGTAGATAATTATTTTAATAAAGTCAATGATGCTTGAGAAGAACTTAAATTGTATCGTCCTTTACTACACTGTTCATGTGGTAATTGTAATCAAAATTGTTTTGTTCAATTTGTGGAAGCACAAGAGAAGGATTATCCCTTTAAGTTCTTGAATGGATTTAATGGCTCTTATATTGCAGTTAGAACACAAATTGTGTCCATGAAGCCAATTCTAACTCTTGATGATGCATTCAATATGGTTTTGAGGGAAGAAACACATAAGAATTTTGTTCCAGATATTACAGATTCCTCACATTATTAATTTGTTATGGCTGTATAGAGAAGATTTGGTAGGAAATAAAATTTTAATCCTATTATGTCTTATCAATATTGCAATAAGCAAGGTCATTTGAAACATACCGATTACAAATTGGTGGGTTATCCTTGAAAGTTCAGACCATCTGTATCAAGCAAAGTCGCATGATAATCAAGCAACAAGTTGCTTGGATAGTGACTTGATAGATTCTCATATAACTTATTCTTCGAGTTTTGATGATGTAGAAGGAATGATGAATGTTGCACAGCAAGATTTAGTGCATCAAATTCAACAATAGGGTGCAAAGATGCAAAAAAAGAATTCTGGAGATAATGTTAAACTTACAGGACCTTGGATAGTTGTGGCACAGGTTAAAAGTGTTGATAATGGTGTTTATAATTCTACTGCAGGTAATATGTGTGATCATAGTGTTGTTTATACCATATGTGTTGCATCCTTACATGAATGTGTTACAGATAGTGTTGTTTATACCATCTTTAAAGGTCTCTAATTGGCTCATGAATACATGAACTTCAAATCACATTGTTTGTTCCAGGTCTTTACTGTTTGCTTGTAAATCTATTTCACATCTATATGTTCACCTTCCAAATGGTCAATGTATCATAATTTTACATATTGGTTCAGTCAAATTATTCTATGATCTAGCCATTGATCATGTGCTTTTGGTTCCTAATTTTTAATTTAATTTAGTGTCTGTCAGTTGGTAAGTCCATTTAGGTCAATATGAACTTTTTTCTGATGATTAGTCTGTTATTTAAGATCATAATTTAAAAAATTTAATTGGATCATCTAAAGTGAGAGCAAGTTTGTACTTCCTTCATGCCTCATGCCAAACTTCTCGTTGTAAAACCATACTCACAACACATCCATAAGTGTTTTTGCTTGATCATTCCATAAAATCTAAACATTTTGTTTGTAGATATGTCCTTTAGATAAACATAAGTTTTTACCATCTCCTATTCATGTTAAAAATTATCGCTGCTTATTTCTAATTAATTCTTGTTGATATTTTGGGTCCATATCATGTTCAATCTTTGTCAAAAGCACAATATTTTTAACTAATGTGGATGACTATTCAAGAGTTACTTGGACCTTCTTAATAAAACACAAATCTGAAGTGTCCATCTTGATTCAAACTTTCCAAAAGTATGTTTAAACATAGTCTGGTACAATGATTAAGTGCATTCACTTTGATAATGGAGTGGAATTTGTTCTTAAAAGAATTCTTTTCTTAAATTAGAATAATTCATCAGCAATCATATGTTGAAACTCCATAACAAACTGCTGTTATGGAACATAAACACCAATAGTTATTGCTTGTTACAAGATCATTATTATTCCAAGGCTCTTTGCCTTTAAAGTTTTGGAGGGAGCTGTTTTAACAGCTACCTATTTGATAAATTGACTTCCACAATATTTTTGCAAGATTAGACTCCTTATGAGATTTTTTGGGATAGAAACTACAATATAATCATCTACATGTGTTTGGCTCCTTATGCTTTGCTTCCACACTCTCTTCTCATCATCCCAAATTCTCACCTAGAACTCATATATGTGTCTTTCTTGGATATCCATCACATTTTAAAGGATACAAATTATAAGATCTGAATACTCACATTCTTTCCATATCTGATGATGTCAACTTTCATGAAAATGTTTTTTCATTTACGTAATCTTCTTCTTCTTCTTATAGTTTCTCTTTGAATCTTCCACATTTTTTAAAAGTGTCAAGTAATAATAATGTTTTTGATCTTGTTGTTTCTTTGTCTCTACTAGCTTCTGCTAGTCCACATCTATTTTTACTTTTCCCTTATCCCTTATCTCATCCTAGTCCTCTTCCTTTTGAATGTAGTACTAGAATTCCTAAACAACCTTGTTATTTACAAGACTATCATACTGCATTTTTTCATGTACATTCTAGTTGTCTTACTCGTTATCTTATTCAAAATTATTTGTGTGATTCACATTTATCATCTATATATAAAGTCTTAATTGCATCAGCATCTTCTCATTTTGAGCCTATAACATATGTTAAGTCCAAAGAACATGTTTGTTAGTGTGATGCTATAAAATTTGAATTTAAAGCCTTGACAAATAATGAAACTTGGTCTGTAGTTCATGTTCCAATGACACAACATGTAGTGGGTTAGAAATGGGTTTATAAACTCAAATTGCATTATGATGTTACTATGGAAAGATGTAAGGCTCGGTTAGTAGAAAAGGTTTATAGCCAAGTTACTACATTTGATTTTAAAGAGATTTAATCCTGTAGCAAAACAATCCATAATTCATACTTTTTTTTGCTTTGGTAGCTGCTTAAAACTGGTCTCTTGGCCAACTTGATATCTCTAATGCTTTTCTGAATGGTGATTTGGATGAAATTTTTTACATGGATCTGCCATTAGGATATCAAGTTGAGGGAGAGTTTGAGCAAGGTTTTTGTAAGATGTTGAAGTTGCATAAGTCATTGTATGGATTAAAGTATACATCTAGACAATGGAATCTTAAATTGACTGATACATCATTTGCAGATGGTTTTCATCAATCCAAGGTGGATTATTCCTTTTTGTCTAAGAAATTTGGGTTGGTACATTTATTTGTATTGGTGTATATGGGTGATATCTTATTAGGAAGTGAGTCTGTGGAGGTTTTGCGACATTTCAAAAAGATATTGGCTTTTATTTTTAAGTTAGGTGATTTGAGATCTCTCCATCATTTCTTGGGTTTAGAGATTGCTAGATCAACATAGGGTATTGTATGTTCTTGATCTTTCGAGTGAATTCAATTTCTTAGGATCAAAGCCCATTAATACTCTTGTGGAAGTTAATGTCAAGTTGTAGAAAGGAACTCAAACAAAATTAGTTCATGCTACAGAATACTAGAAACTAGTTGGTAAGCTCTTATATCTAACTCTTAGCAAGCCAGTTTAAGTTTTGCGGTGCATACTCTGATAATGATTATGGCACTTGAAACAATCACCAGGTTAGGGATTTTTGTTTCCTATAGAATTTGACTTGGCATTAACAACATACCCTGATAGTGATTATGCATCTTATATAGATATAAGAAAGTCTATTAGTGGCTTTTTCATTTAGTTGGATTAATCATTAGTTAGTTGGAAGTCAAAGAAATAATCTGTCATGGCTAGAAGTTCCATAGAAGCTGAATATAGGGCCATGACAAGTTGTTGCGAAATAATGTGGCTTAGATAATTTCTACAAGGTTTTGACGAACAACATAGGAGTCTAGTGGTATTATATTGTGATAATTAGTCTGTATTGAGCTTTTCCAAGAATATGATGTTTCATAAACGAATGAAGCACGTGGAGATTGTCTATCATTTTATAATGGAGAAGGTTTTAGTAGGATTGATCAAAACAAAGTATGTGTATACAAGTAAGCAACTTGGTAACTTGTTCACAAAGACTTTATCTATTCCTATTTCTGTTTATTTATTGGGCAAGATGAGTGTGATAACATTCATAGCAAGCACACTAAGCTTAAGGTGGAGTATAATGAGGCAGACGATCAATCATTCAACCCGCAACATACATCACGTGTGATATGGTCTCAGTGTAGTTTGTTACAAAATTGTAATTACATATTTGTCATCAGAACTTAGATAGAAAATAGCACAATATGATTATACCATCAATAATGACATTTTATAAAAAATAACATGACACAATTATTATAAGTCTAACATGAATTGACAACTCACTCTCATTTAAACACACTTCTTACTCCACTACATATGTAAATTGTAGATATTTTGAGGTTGTCTGCTTATTTTAAAGAAAAAATTTGTCAAAATTCGTTATTCAGCGGCCTATTTAATAGCCACCTTCGTTACTTTTCTCACCCACTTCATGTAATAAACATTCATACTCATCAGAAATAAACTATTCTTTTCTCTAGGTTCTTTTGATAATAAAAATTTTTGTTGATTCCTGCACCACAAATATTTTGAGAAGACATGTTTTGTCCTGAGAGAAATAAATTTCTTGAGGACAGTGAATTTACACGACTTAAGTTGATTTGCCACCAATATTTGATGGAAGCAAAGCTTAATGGGCATTATAAAATCCCACATTTCTTAGTTGAGTAGTGTGTAGAATATTTATTCAGTAAAACACACTTTGAGCTTAGTGACTAAAAGAAAAGAAGAGCTCTCGCACATATGTGAATACACTTTCGAGTGGAAAGTGGGATAAACACCCCTACACGCGAGGTCTTGACCCATTTTACACATAATTTTGTTTTTATCTCCATTAATTCTCTTAGATTTGTTGAGACAAAAATACTAAGTTTTTTAACATATTTATCCATTGAATCAAAAATATCAAGTGCATATTTGTGAAAATAATGTTGATGCTTCTACTTTTGAAAATTTGAGAAAAACATAAAAGGCAAAGAAAAGAATTTTTTTTGGAAATGATTTTTACATATCTTTTGTTAAAAAAGTCCTTTAACTCTTATTAAAGTATTTCCTTCACCTGATGCACCTTTTTGAAAAAAGTTTATAGAATTAAAACTAATTTACTTTTACAAAATAAAACATGAAAATTAGTGAATTTACCTCCTGGAACAAAGCCAATAGGTTGTAAATGTGTTATTGTTAAGAAAATAAATCCTGATGGTGCCTTTACTTTTAAAATGAGACTTGTTGCAAAAGGTTTTACACAAACAAAATATTGATATTTTGATACTTTTGCTCTTGTTGTTATAATTTCTTTAGTTCGTATTTTACTTGCTTTAGCTGCAATTCACAAACTTCTTGTTCTCCAAATGGATGTGAAAGGAACTTTTTTGATTGGTGATTTTGAAGAAAAAATTTATATGGCCCAATTTGAGGAACGTGTTGTTCATGGCCTAGAAAATAAAGTTTATAAATTAAAAAAAATCTTTTTATAGCTTGAAATAAACACCTAAAAATAGCACGAGAAATTTGATTTTGTTTTGACAGAAAATAGTTTTTCTTCTGTGAATGTTAACAAATGTGTATACACTAAGCTAATGATGGTGACATTTTATTATCACAAAGTCACTATATGGAAAAGCTCTAAGAAAGTTTAATAGTTACAAAGTGACTCTTGTGAGTACTCCTTATGATGTTAATGCTCAATTAAAGAAAATAGAGGAGACCTTATATCTCAGTCTAAGCATGCACAGATTATTGGGAGTTTGTTGCATCTAATGAATTTTATGAGACTTGATATAACACATGATGTCGGTAGACTGAGTAGGTATACTTAAAATACTAATGATGAGCATTGGGAAGCTTTACATAGAATTTTGAAATATCTAAGGGGTAAAATTAATATTGGTATTCAATATAGTAAATTTCCTGATATTACTTAAGGGTATAGTGATGTTTGTTGGATCACAGGATCAGATAAAGATAAATATATTAGTAGAAATGTATTCATATTAGGCAGAGGTGTTATGGCTTAAAAGTCAACCAAGCAAACTATCACTGCTAGATCGACCATGGAGTCAAAATTTATTGCACTAGAGCTAGCTAGCAATGAAGCTGAGTGGTTGAAAAACTTATTAGCAGATATTCCTCTAAAAATTAAACCTACTCATTCTATATCAATGCATTGTGATTGTAAGACTACAATAGTTATTGCAAAGAGCAAAACCCTTAATGGCAAAAATTGACATATTGGATTGAGACACAGTGTCGTAAAACAATTATTTGAAGATGAAAGCATTTTCATTGATTATGTGATACCAGAAGTGAATTTGGTCGATCCTCTAACTAAACTATAAGCAAGGAATAAAATCCTTGAAACATCAAGGAAATGAGACTTAGGAAAATTTGAATTATGAGCAGGAACCTAATTTATATGATTAGAGATTCCATGAATTAGGTTCATATCAGTAATAATAAGTCAAGTGTTGATCTTGAGCACTACGTAAAATTTATAGCCCATCCTATGGTGTGTGAAATGTTTGAACTGCCAATTAAAATATAAGGTTGAGTACATGACTCTTAATGTATTTCATATCCCTTATGGGTGGTGTACCAAGGCAGTGCACACTTGATGAAATCACCTATATGAGTGTGAACTAGAGCACTCATGAATTAACCAGGCATGCGCATGGCCTATTAGTGCAAAAACGCGACGAACAATAGGAAAAGTGGAGTGTAATGTGATTTATGAAACCTCTATCTTACATAGAAGTTTTTGGTTCATAGAAACTATATGTTTCACTAAATACTTTGTAAGTTAAGTTTCATATTTCCGGATATGGTTCATAGTCCTAAAAGGACACCATACTCGATACATTATAACTCATGTTTAGAGAACCCAATTATGTAAACCTTATTCCGTCTTTTCCAATATGTGGGGCTTGATGGAGTTTAAAGCCTTGTGGGTATTGCAAAATCCCACATTGCTTAATTGAGGAATGTGTAAAGTGTTTATTAAGAGAAACACTCTATGAGCTTAGTGAATGAAATAAAATAAGAGCTCTCGCGCATATGTGAACAGACTTTCGAGTGAAAAACAGACTAAACGCCCCCACTCCTGCACGCGAGGCTTTGGCCCTTTTTACGCATTATTATTTTTATCTCCATTAATTTATCTCGGATGTTGAAGTATTGTTCCTTAAATGAAGGAGGCTGTTTTTGACTCCTGTAGTCGGATTG